>JAMKQA010248010.1:0-11690 GCA_024699735.1 Posidonia australis
TGGCCTCTTTACCAATTGGTCGAGGTCTACCCCCTCGTTGACCTCTTCACCATTTGATCGACGTCTTCCCCCTCGTTGACCTCTTGACCATTTGGTCGCAGTTTTCTCCCCCGTTGGCCTCATGACCATTTGGTCGAGGACATCCCTCTCGTTGGCCTCTTGACCAATTGGACGAGGTCTTCCCTCTGGATGGCCTCTTGACCATTTGGTCAAGGTCTTCCATCTCGTTGGCCTCCTGACCATTTGGTCGAGGTCTTCTCGCTTGTT
This sequence comes from Posidonia australis, assembly GCA_024699735.1. NCBI lineage: Eukaryota > Viridiplantae > Streptophyta > Magnoliopsida > Alismatales > Posidoniaceae > Posidonia > Posidonia australis. Next base: position 268 of record JAMKQA010248010.1, read on the forward strand.
GATCTCGTGACCATTTGGTCGAGGTCTTCCCTCTCGTTGGCCTCTTGGCCATTTGGTCGAGTTCCTCACTGTCGTTGGCCTCTTGACTATTTGGTCGAGGTCTTCCCTATCGTTGGCCTCTTGACCATTTGGTCGAGGTCTTTCCCCTCGTTGACCTCTTGACCACTTGATCGAGGTCTTCCCCCACGTTGTGCTCTTGACCATTTGGTCGAGGACTTCTCTCTCGTTAGCCTCTTGACCATTTGGTCGAGGTCCTCCCTCTCGTTGACCTCTTGACCATTTGGTGGACGTCTTCCGTCTCGTTGGCATCTTGACCTTTTGGTCGAGGTCTTCCCTTTCGTTGACCTCTTGACCATTTGTTCGAGCTCTTCCCCCTCGTTGACCTTTTGACCATTTGGTCGAGGTCTTCCCCCTCGTTGACCTCTTGACCATTTGGTCGAGGTCTTCCCACTCGTTGGCATTTTGACCATTTGGTCGAGGTCTTCCCTCTCGTTGACCTCTTGACCATTTGGACGAGGTCATCCCCCTCATTGACCTCTTGACCATTTGATCGAGGTCTACCCTCTCGTTGGCCTCTTGGCCATTTACGCGTGGTCTTCCCTCTAGTTGGCCTCTTGACCATTTGGACGAGGTCTTCCCTCTCGTTGGCCTCTAGACCATTTGGTCGAGGTCTTCCCCCTCGTTGGCCTCTTGACCATTTGATCGAGGTCTTCCCCCTCGTTGAGCTCTTGACCATTTCGTCGAATTCTACCCTCTCGTTGGCCTCCTGACCATTTAGGCAAGGTCTTCCCTCTCGTTGGATTCTTGACCATTTGGCCGAGGTGTTTCGCCTCGTTGGCATCTTGACCATTTTGTTGAGGTCTTCCCTCTACTTGGCCTCTTGACCATTTGGCCGAGGTCTTCCCTCTCGTTGGCCTCTTGACCAATTGGTCGAGGTCTTCCCTCTCTTAACCCTCTTAACCAATTGGTCGAGGTCTTCCCTCACGTTGGCCTATTGATCGGTTGGACGAGGCCATCCCTCTCGTTCGCCTCTTGACCATTTGGTTGAGGACTTCCCTCTGGTTGGCCTCTTGACGATTTGGTCGAGGTCTTCCCACTCATTGGCCACCAGACCATTAGGTCGAGGTCTTCCCTCTCGTTGGCCTCTTGACCATTTGGTCGAGGTCTCCCCGCTCGTTGACCTCGTGACCATTTGGTCGAGGTCTTCATTCTCGTTGGCCTCTTGACCATTTGGTCGAGGTCTTCCCTATCGTTGGCCTCTTGACCATTTGGTCGAGTCTTCCCTATCGTTGGCCTCTTGACCGTTTGGTCGAGGTCTTCCCTCTCGTTGGCCTCTTGACCATTTGGTCGAGGTCTTCCGTCTCGTGGGCATCTTGACCATTTGGTCAAGGTGTTCCCTCTCGTTGACCTTTTGACCATTTGGTCGAGGACTTCCCCCTCGTTGACCTCTTGACCATTTGATCGAGGTCTTCCCCCTCGTTGAGCTCTTGACCATTTGGTCGAGGTCTTCTCTCTCGATGCCTTTTGACCAGTTGGCTGAGGTCTTCACTCTCGTTGGCCTCTTGACCATTTGGGCAAGGCCTTCCCTCTCGTTGGCCTCTTGACAATTTGGTCGAGGTCTTCCGTCTCTTTGGCTTCTTGACCATTTAATCGAGATCTTCCCACTCATTGACCTCTTGACCATTTGGTCGTGGTGTTCCCTCTCGTTGGCCTCTTGACCATTTGGTCGAGGTCTTCCCTCTCGTTGGCCTCTTGACCAATTGGTCGAGGTCCTCCCTCTCGTTGGCCTTCCCTCTCAGTGGCCTCTTGACCAATTGGTTGAGGTCTTCCAACTCGTTGGCCTCCAGTCCAATTGGTCGAGGTCTTCCCTCTCGTTGGCCACTTGACCATTTGGTCGAGGTCTTCCCTCTCGTTGGCCTCTAGACAATTTGGTCGAGGTTTTCCCCCTCGTTGACCTCTTGACCATTTGATCGTGGCCTTCCCCCTCGTTGAGCTCTTGACCAATTGGTCGAGGTCTTCTCTCTCGATGGCCTCATGACAAGTAGGGCGAGGTCTACACTCTCGTTGGCCACTTGACCATTTGGTCGAGGTCTTCCCTCTCGTTGGCCTCTTGATTATTTGGTCGAGGTCTTCCGTCTCGTTGGCATCTTGACCATTTAATCGAGATCTTCCCACTCGTTGACCTCTTGGCCATTTGGTCGAGGTGTTCCCTCACGTTGGCCTCTTGACCATTTGGTCGAGGTCGTCCCTCTCGTTGGCCACTTTACCATTTGGTCGAGGTCTTCCCTCTCCTTGGCCTCTTGATCATTTGGGCGTGGTCTTCCGACTACTTGGCCTCTTCACCATTTGGGCGAGGTCTTCCCTCTCGTTGGCTTCTTGACCATTTGCGCGTGGTCTACCCTCTCATTGGCCTCTTGACTATTTGGTCGAGGTCTTCCCTCTCATTGGCCTCTTGACCACTTGGTCGAGGTCATCCCTCTCGTTGGCCTCTTGGCCATTTGGTCGAGGTCTTCCCCCTTGTTGACCTCTTGATCATTTGGTCGAGGTCTTCCCTCTCGATGTCCTCTTGACCAATTGGTCGAGGTCATCCCTCTCTTTGGGCTCATGACCATTTGGTCGAGCTCTTCCCACTAGTTGGCCTCTTGACCATTTGGTCGAGGACTTTCCCCTCGTTGACCATTTCACCATTTGATCGAGGTTATGCCCCTCGTTGTGCTCTTGACCATGTGGTCGAGGTCTTCTCTCACGTTGGCCTCTTAACCATTTGGGCGAGGACTTCCCTCTCGTTGTCCTCTTGATCATTTGGTCGAGGTCTTCCCTCTCGTTGGCCTCTTTACCAATTGGTCGAGGTCTTCCCCCTCGTTGACCTCTTCACCATTTGATCGACGTCTTCCCCCTCGTTGACCTCTTGACCATTTGGTCGCAGTTTTCTCCCCCGTTGGCCTCATTACATTTGGTCGAGGACATCCCTCTCGTTGGCCTCTTGACCAATTGGACGAGGTCTTCCCTCTCGATGGCCTCTTAACCATTTGGTCGAGGTCTTCCATCTCGTTGGCCTCCTGACCATTTGGTCGAGGTCTTCCCGCTTGTTGACCTCGTGACCATTTGGTCGAGGTCTTCCCTCTCGTTGGCCTCTTGGCCATTTGGTCGAGTTCTTCACAGTCATTGGCCTCTTGACTATTTGGTCGAGGTCTTCCCTATCGTTGGCCTCTTGACCATTTGGTCGAGGTCTTTCCCCTAGTTGACCTCTTGACCACTTGATCGAGGTCTTCCCCCACGTTGTGCTCTTGACCATTTGGTCGAGGACTTCTCTCTCGTTAGCCTCTTGACCATTTGGGTGAGGTCTACCCTCTAGTTGGCCACTTGACCATTTGGGAGAGGTCTTCCCTCTCGTTGGCCTCTTCACCATAGGGTCGAGGTCTTACGTCTCATTGGCCTCTTGACCATTTGGGCGAGGTCTTCCCTCTCACTGGCCTCTTAACCATTTGGTCGCGGTCTTCCATCTCGTTGGCCCCTTGACCATTTGGTTGAGGTCTTCCCTCTCACAGACAACTTGACCATTTGGTCGAGGTCTTCCCTCTCGTTGGCCTATTGACCGTTTGGTCGACGTCTTCGCTCTCGTTAGCTTCTTTACCATTTGGTCAAGGTCTTCCCTCTCGTTGGCCATTTGACCATTTGGGTGTGGTCTTCCCTCTACTTGGCCTCTTAACCATTTGGCGAGGTCTTCCCTCCCGTTGGCCTCTTGACCAATTGGTCGAGGTCTTCCCCCTCGTTACCCAGTTAACCAATTGGTCGAGGTCTTCCCTCACGTTGGCCTCTTGACCATTTGGTCGAGGTTTTCCCTCTCGTTGGCCTCTTGACCATTTGGTCGAGGACTTCCCTCTCGTTAGCCTCTTGACCATTTGGTCGAGGTTTTCCCTCTCGTTGGCCTCCAGACCATTTGGTCGAGGTCTTCCCGCTTGTTGACTTCGTGACCATTTGGTCGAGGTCTTCCATCTCGTTGGCCTCTTGGCCATTTGGTCGAGTTCTTCACTGTCGTTGGCCTCTTGACTATTTGGTTGAGGTCTTCCCTATCGTTGGCCTCTTGACCATTTGGTCGAGGTCTTTCCCCTCGTTGACCTCTTGACCACTTGATCGAGGTCTTCCCCCACGTTGTGCTCTTGACCATTTGGTCGAGGACTTCTCTCTCGTTAGCCTCCTGACCATTTGGGTGAGGTCATCCCTTTTGTTGGCCACTTGACCATTTGGGCGAGGTCTTCCCTCTCGTTGGCCTCTTCACCATAGGGTCGAGGTCTTACGTCTCATTGGCCTCTTGACCATTTGGGCGAGGTCTTCCCTCTCGTTGGCCTCTCAACCATTTGGTCGCGGTCTTCCGTCTCGTTGGCCCCTTGACCATTTGGTCGAGGTCTTCCCTCTCACAGACATCTTGACCATTTGGTCGAGGTCTTCCCTCTCGTTGGCCTATTGACCGTTTGGTCGACGACTTCGCTCTCGTTAGCTTCTTGACCATTTGGTCAAGGTCTTCCCTCTCGTTGGCCTTTTGACCATTTGGGTGAGGTCTTCCCTCCACTTGGCCTCTTAACCATTTGGCGAGGTCTTCCCTCCCGTTGGCCTCTTGACCAATTGGTCGAGGTCTTCCCCCTCGTTACCCAGTTAACCAAATGGTCGAGGTCTTCCCTCACGTTGGCCTCTTGATCATTTGGTCGAGGTTTTCCCGCTCGTTGGCCTCTTGACCATTTGGTCGAGGACTTCCCTCTCGTTGGCCTCTTGACCATTTGGTCGAGGTTTTCCCTCTCGTTGGCCTCTTGACCATTTGATCGAGGTCTTCCCCCTCGTTGGCCGCTTTACCGTTTGGTCGAGGTCTTCCCTCTCGTTGGCCTCATGACCATTTGATCGAAGTCTTCCCTCTCGTTGGCCTCTTAACCATTTCGTCAAGGTCTTCCCTCTCGTTGGCCTCTAGACCAATTGGTCGAGGTTTTCCCTCTCGTTGGCCTCCTACCCATTTGGTTGAGGTCTTCCCTATCGTTGGCCTCTGGACCATTTGGTCGAGGTCTTCCCTCTCGTTGGCCTCTTGACCTTTTGGTATTCCCTCTCGTTGGCCTCCTAACCATTTGGTCGAGGTCTTCCCTCTCGTTGGCCACCTGACCATTTGGTCGAGGTCTTCCCTCTCGTTGGCCTCTTGGCCTTTTGGTCGAGGGCTTCCCTCTCGTTGGCCTCCTGACCAATTGGTCAAGGTCTTCCCTCTCATTGGCCTCTTGACCAATTGGTCGAGGTCTTCCATCTCGTTGGCCCCCGGACCAATTGGTCGAGGTTTTCCCTCTCGTTGGCCACTTATCCATTTGGTCGGGATCTTTCCTCTTGTTGGCCTCTTGACCATTTGGTCGAAGTCACCCCCCTCGTTGACCTTTTCACCATTTGATCGAGGTCTTCCCCCTCGTTGGGTTATTGTCCATTTGGGCGAGGTCTTCCCTCTCGTTGGCCTCTTGACCATTTGGTCGAGGACTTCCCTCTCGTTGGCCTCTTGACCATTTGGTCGAGGTTTTCCCTCTCATTGGCCTCTTGACCATTTGGTCGAGGTCTTCCCCCTCGTTGGCCGCTTTACCGTTTGGTCGAGGTCTTCCCTCTCGTTGGCATCTTGACCATTTAATCGAAGTCTTCCCTTTTTTTGGCCTCTTAACCATTTCGTCGAGGTCTTTCCTCTCGTTCGCCTCTAGACCAATTGGTCGAGGTCTTCCCTCTCGTTGGCCTCCTACCCATTTGGTTGAGGTCTTCCCTCTCGTTGGCCTCTAGACCATTTGGTGGAGGTCTTCCCTCTCGTTGGTCTCTTGACCTTTTGGTAGAGGTCTTCCCTCTCGTTGGCCTCCTAACCATTTGGTCGAGGTCTTCCCTCTCGTTTGCCACCTGACCATTTGGTCGAGGTCTTCCCTCTCCTTGGCCTCTTGATCATTTCGGCGAGGTCTTCCCTCTCGTTGACCTCTTGACCATTTGGTCGAGGTCTTCCCTCTCCTTGGCCTCTTGATCATTTCGGCGAGGTCTTCCCTCTCGTTGACCTCTTGACCATTAGGTCGAGGTCTTCCCCCTTGTTGGCCTCATGACCATTTGGTCGAGGTCTTCCCTCTCGTTGGCCTCTTGACCATTTGGTCGAGGGTGTCCCTATCGTTGGCCTCTTGAACAGTTGGTCGTGGTCTTCCCTCTCGTTGGCCTTTAGACGATTTGGTCAATGTCTTCCCTCTCGTTGGCCTCTTGACCATTTGGTCGAGGTCTTCCCTCTCATTGGCCTCTTGACCAGTAGGTCGAGGTCTTCCCACTCGTACGCCTCTTACCCATTTGGTTGAGGTCTTTCCTCTCGTTGGCCTCTTGAACATTTGGTCGAGGTCTGTCCTCTTGTTGGCCACTTGACCATTTGGTCGAGGTCTTTCCTCACGTTGGCCACTTGACCATTTGGTTGAGGTCTTCCCCATCGTTGACATCTTGACCATTTGGTCGAGGTCTTCCCTCTCGTTGGCCTCTTGACCAATTGGTTGAGGTTTTTCCTCTCGTTGGCCTCTTGACCAATTGGTCGAGGTCTTCCCTCTTGTTGGCACCTTGACCATTTGGTCGAGGTCTTCCCTCTAGTTGGCCTCGTGACCTTTTGGTCGAGGTCTTCCCTATCGTTGGCCTCTTGACCATATGGTCGAGGTCATCACCCTCGTTGACCTCTTAACCATTAGATCGCTGTCTTCACCCTTGTTGACCTCTTGACCATTTGGTCGAGGTCTTCTCTCTTGCTGGCCCCTAGACCATTTGGGCGAGGTCTTCCCTCTCGTTGGCCTTATGACCATTTGGGTGAGGTCTTTCCTCTCGTTCGCCTCATGTGCAATTCGTCGAGGTCTTCCCTGTCGTTGGCCTCTTGACCATTTGGTCGAGGTTTTCCCTCTCGTTAGCCTGTTGACCATTTGGTCGAGGTCTTCCCCCTCGTTGACCTCTTGAGCACTTGATCGAGGTCTTCTACGTCGTTGTGCTCCTGACCATTTGGTCGAGGTCTTCTCTCTCGTTAGCCTTTTGACCATTTGGGCGAGGTCTTCCCTCTCGTTGGCCTCTTGACCATTTGGGCGAGGTCTTCCCACTCGTTGTCCTCTTAACCATTTGGTCGAGGTCTTTCGTCTCGTTGGCCCCTTGAACATTTGGTCGAGGTCTTCCCTCTCGTTGACCTCTTCTCCATTTGGTCGTGGTCTTCCCTCTCGTTGGCCTCTTGACCATTTGGTCGAGGTCTTCCCTCTCGTTGGCCTATTGACCATTTGGTCGAGGTCTTCCCTCTCGTTGGCCTCTTGGCCATTTGGTCGTGGTCTACCTCACTTTGGCCTCTTGATCATTTAGGCGAGGTCTTCCCTCTACTTGGCCTTTTGACAATTTGGGCGAGGTCTTCCCTCTCGTTGGCCTCTTGACCATTTGTGCGTGGTCTACCCTCTCGTTGGCCTCTTGACCTTTTGGTCGAGGCCTTCCCACTCGTTGGCCTCTTGACCATTTGGTCGAGGTCTTACCTCTCGTTGACATCTTGACCATGTGGTTGAGGTCTTCCCTCTCGTTGGCCTATTGAGCATTTGGTTGAGGTCTTCCCTCTCCTTGGCCTCTTGATCAGTTCGGCGAGGTCTTTCATCTCGTTGACCTCTTGACCATTTAGTCGAGGTCTTCCCTCTCGTTGGCCTCTTGACCATTTGTTCGAGGTCTTCCCCCTTGTTGACCTCTTGATCATTGGTCGAGGTCTTCCATCTCGATGACCACTTGACCATTTGGGTGTGGTCTTCCCACTCGTTGGCCTCTTAACCATTTGGTCGAGGTCTTTCGTCTCGTTGGCCCCTTGAACATTTGGTCGAGGTCTTCCCTCTCGTTGACCTCTTGTTCATTTGGTCGAGGTCATCCCTCTCGTTGGCCTCTTGACCATTGACCATTTGGTCGAGGTCTTCCCTCTCGTTGGCCTCTTGGCCATTTGGTCGAGGTCTCCCTCACTTTGGCCTCTTGATCATTTGGGCGAGGTCTTCCCTCTACTTGGCCTCTTGACCATTTGGGCGAGGTCTTCCCTCTCGTTGGCCTCTTGACCATTTGTGCGTGGTCTACCCTCTCGTTGGCCGCTTGACCTTTTGGTCGAGGTCTTCCCACTCGTTGGCCTCTTGACCATTTGGTCGAGGTCTTCCCTCTCATTGACATCTTGACCATCTGGTCGAGGTCTTCCCTCTCGTTGGCCTATTGACCATTTGGTCGAGGTCTTCCCTCTTCGTGGCCTCTTGATCAGTTCGGCGAGGTCTTCCCTCTCGTTGACCTCTTGACCATTTCGTCGAGGTCTTCCATCTCGTTGCCCTCTTGACCATTTGTTCGAGGTCTTCCCCCTTGTTGACCTCTTGATCATTGGTCGAGGTCTTCCATCTCGATGACCACTTGACCATTTGGTCGAGGTCTTCCCTCTCATTGGCCGCTTGACCATTTGGTCGAGGTCTTCCCTCTCGTTGGCCTCTTGACCATTTGGTCGAGGGCTTCCCTCTCGTTGGCCTCATGAACGTTTGGTCGAGGTCTTCCCTCTCATTGGCCTTTTGACCAATTGGTGGAGGTCTTCCCTCTTGTTGGCCTCTTACCCATTTGGTCGCGGTCTTCCCTCTCGTTGGCCTCTTGACCATTTGGTCGAGGTCTGTCCTCTTGTTGTCTAGTTGACCATTTGGTCGAGATCTTTCCTTATGGGTCGTGGTCTGAGCAAGCAGGCATTCAGCCAGGGGCATGATAGTCACTTCTTTTAAATGGAAGAATTTGAAATTAGAGACATATTGATCCTGATTAGCAGATATGAACTAGCAAGAATTAGTAAACAATGCAGAGCGATATCAATGTTATTATGCCCTATCAGGAGTACAAATATCTAATCAATTCGAGGCCTCTTTGAATTGCTAGCCTCCATGCTATCGCTGCCACTAGGCAGATCCTCACTCGAGGGCCACGTCTCCCTAATCTCCACCTCATACCTAGTTGTGCAGCCCGAGCCTTTGACAAAAGCAAAAAGAGAAGACCGGATGCCATCGCTCATCAGTCGGGCCAACCCAGTAGTGGAAGCATTAGAGCCTGCTACATACTTCTTCAGCCCATCCGGGCAGGGGCTTTGCTTTATGGAATCCTGGCAAAAGCCGAACTGGCGAAGAACCCGGACGGGATGGTACTCCACACCTCCAGAAAATCCAGGGAGGACCACGAGTCTCATGTTCGTGGTGTTGAAAAAGGCAGTGAAGTTCTGTGATGCAGAAGATATGATGTGCCACATCACAGAATCCACCTTGAGATTCCTCAGTTTTTCACACAATTCAAGCACCCCTCGAAGTGACCTCGAATGATGGGTGCGGCTGTAGGCCTCAAAGACGCAAGGCCGGGGACGTAGAATTATTACCCCCATGTGAGCAGTAAACCAGACCTGGCAAAAAGGAGTTATGGTTAATTAAAGCACAACAGAATTTTAAATATGGTCAGATGATCTACTTACCGGCACCAGGGCACCACATCCATAAAAATGGCGAGAGTGCCTCGAGGCCCGGTCCAAGCCTACAAAAGTTTCGACAAGCAGAGTCAGAGCCAGATCGATTTCGCGAGCCGTTACAACCCAGGCTATCTCGGCCACCTCAATGGCCATAGTTGTCCGGCCGTGACTGAAAATCAGTTCCCCGAGGAAGCGCAGCACAAAGCAGAAGAGCCACAGAGGGTTCGAGGAGTGGGCGCCGATGATGCTGTCAAAGTAATCCAAGCGTATCATGGGAGTAGGACCATCCCGACAGACAATGTTTTTCTCACATTCTTCCTTGAGGACACCCGTGAGGCGGCTCACAACATGGACATAGCTATCGTGGCAGAAAAACACAGAGGGAGACAAGAATGGTTTTGTTTTCCCTTTTGTGTTTTCGCGGGCGCGAAATCTCTCTGTTCGCCTTTGGTCCATGCGGACCGGGCCCTGCTTCGCTTGACAAATTATCCATTTGTCATGCACCCTTGTTCTTTTCTCTCGGGCTGGTACCCCCAACTACTCGGTTGACAACCGTCACGCTGTCAAGCGGTCGGGGTTGACAAGGCTTGTTTAGCTTGTCTTATCCCGTCTTTTTGGGTGACAACCTCATAATCCGGCTGATGAGTCCGACAACTTATCATTTTCTTGCTAGTGTTTTTTTTGTGTTTTTAGCATTGACATTAGATTTGCATCGGCTCTTGCATTTGCATCCTGCATTAGCATTGCATTCCCAGCATTTAGACTAGTAGGTGCACGCATTTGCATTTTCATTTGGCAACAAGTCATGACTTTTGGTGCATCCGCCGGATAAGTGACTTACCGCCTACAACAAACACCATCCTTCTGCAACCTCAAAATGGGGGTATCTTGTCAACCCTGAGTATCAGTCTTGGTTCCCTTCGTCCCTCGACCTTGCTCAGGGAGGGGCATCTATAGACACCCCGATTTTGAGGTGATTCATTGATAAGGCTCCAATTGTTGCTTTGGATATGGCTGACCCTTGGACCAATCCCTAAGCCCGCAGCCCAGTTAGGAAATCAGACCAATAGGGGAGAGCACCTAGCTAGCACACCTAGCTAGCACACCAACCCACCACACCAACCTAGCACATCAACCTAACGCACTTCCCTAGCACACATAGGTGGCGCACTTAGCCAGCGCACATCCCTGGCGCACAACGCTGTGCAGGCTGCGACTGCTGGCTTTCCACCTTCATTGGCTGTTACTTCCAGCAGCGAATGTGCTGTGGAATATTCCAAGCTCTTCAGCTGCGAGACCCTCCTTATACCCGTAACTCATCCCTAAGAGTTCCCTATAAAAGGACCCCCATAGGCACCCTTTTGGGAGGACAAAATCCTGAGAATTGAGAATCCTGAGTAGAAATCCTTGCATCCAGCCATTTCCTACTCTAAAACCTGACCTCTGCACGAGCTTCTCTGCCAGTCCAGCAGCCTGTTTTCATTCCCTGGAGCACCTCCTTGCGTCCTAGAGCCTTCCAAAGCAACAAAGGTTTTCTTATCTTTGATATCGCGAAGAAGGAACACATCGTGAGGTTGGCATTCTACCTCCTTTTTTTAAATTTCTTAATGGCGTTTCAGAACTGAATAAAACATGCTAAAAGCATCATGTATGATTTGTTTTATTCCATGTTTATGATGTTTTTTATGATATCATGCTTGTTCTTTCCATGCAAATAATCTCCATGCAAATCTACGTTGGCACTTCTAGCATGAACAATTGTTTCCATGTTTAATATTTTTACCATGCACCATGTATGCTCTTGCACATAGAAGCATGCACATTTGACCAACATGTACACATGTTTTGATTCGTTTTATCCAGATCATGCTTGTTCTTAAGTATTTCACACATTTTCATGCATGAACCCACCAACTTGTGTTAGCTTCAAATG
>JAMKQA010248012.1:0-30263 GCA_024699735.1 Posidonia australis
TTTCTGCATGATTTTTCATGTTATGGTTTTCCTTGTCTTCCATAATAGATTAGGTGGCGACTCCATTTATTTTGCTTTTTCGACGTGATTTTGCCGTCCGATTTCGCATTCATTTGCGGAATCTCCTCGCCGGCATGGTTACACCAGCACAGCCATCGTAGGGAAGCCCATAACTGGTGAGGGAGTTGCGGCCTTTCTTGATTCAAGTCTGTAGAACATTATTAAAGGAGTATTCAGAATGACAAATCATTTTGTTCCATGCACACAATATTTCATACAGTCCAATGCAGACAGAAAAAACATAAATTGCCGTCGAATACTGAGTCACATGTCAATAGCTACTCTGAAACTGTGCACAAGAGATTGCTTGATGCAACCAATATACTCACTGCCTGAGCGCCTAAGTTTTCTACTTGTGATGAGTTGACAGACCCATCACTGGATAGTTAGGGTTATCAGCCCTGTGATGAGTTGACGGACTCATCGCCGGATAGTTAGGGCTATCAGCCCTGGGATAAGGGGTTGGTTCTCAGATACAAGAAAATAGCAACTCGGATCTCCTCTGGACTTAAAGGATTTGTGAGAAAGGGACAAAAGCTGCTCCTAGGAGACCAGAAATCAGCGACTTGGATCTCCTCCGGACTTAAAGGAGTCACGAGAAAAGGAAGAAAGGCTGTTACTGGGGAACCAGGAATCAGCAACTCGGATCTCCTCCAGACCTAAAGGAGTCACGAGAAAGGGACAAAAGCTATTCCTAGGGGACCAGGAATCAGCGACTCAGATCTCCTCTGGACTTAAAAAGTCATGAGAAAGGGACAAAAGCTGTTCCTGGGAGACCAGGAATCAGCGACTCGGATCTCCTCCAAACTTAAAGGAGTCACGAGAAAAGGACAAAAGGTTGTTCCTGGGGAACCAAGCATCAGCGACTCGGATCTCCTCCGAACTTAATGGAGTCACGAGAAAAAGGGATAAAGGTTGTTCCTAGGAGGCCAGGAATCAGCGACTCGGATCTCCTCTGGACTCAAAGGAGTCACGAGAAAGGGACAAAAGCTGTTCCTAAGGGACTAGGAATCAGCGACTCAAATCTCCTCTGAACTTAAAGAAGTCACGAGAAAAAGATAAAAGGTCGTTCCTGGGGAACCAAGCATCAACAACTCGGATCTCCTCCAAACTTAAAGGAGTCACGAGAAAAAGGGATAAAGGTTGTTCCTGGGAGGCTAGGAATCAGAGACTTGGAACCCCTCTAGACTTAAAGGAGTCACGAGAAAAAGGATAAAGGGTTGTTCCTGGAGACCATGAATCAGCGACTAGGGACTCCTCCATACTTAAAGGAGTCGCAAGCAAAAGGACAAAGGCTGTTCCTAGAGGACCAGGAATCAGCGACTCGAATCTCCTCTAGACTTAAAGGAGTCACGAGAAAAGGACAAAAGGCCATTCTTGGGGGGCCAAGAATCAGCGACTCGGAACTCCTCCAGACTTAAAGGAGTCATAAGCAAAAGGATAAAGAGCTGTTCCTAGGGGACCAGGAATCAGCAACTCGGATCTACTCCGGACTTAATGGAGTCACGAGAGAAAGGATAAAGGACTATTCCTGGGGACTAGGAATTAGTGACTCGGGACTCCTCCAGACTTAAAGGAGTCGCGAGCAAAAGGACAAAGGTTGTTCCTAGAGGACTAAGAATCAGTGACTCGAATCTCCTCTGGACTTAAAGGAGTCACGAGAAAATGACAAAAGGCCGTTCCTGGGGGGCTAGGAATCAACGACTCGGAACTCCTCCAGACTTAAAGGAATCATGAGCAAACGGATAAAGAGTTGTTCCAGGTGGACCAGGAATTAGCAACTCGGATCTCCTCCGGACTTAAAGGAGTCACGAGAAAAGTGATAAAGAGTTGTTTTTGGAGGCCAGGAATCAACGACTTGGATCTCCTCTGGACTTAAAGGAGACACGAGAAAAGGAATAAAGAGCTGTTCCTGGAGGCCAGGAATCAACGACTCAGATCTCCTCCGAACATAAAGAATTCACAAGAAAAGGAATAAAGGTTGTTCCTGGAGGTCAGGAATCAGTGACTCTGATCTCCTCCGGACTTAAAAGATACACGAGAAAAGGGATAAAGAGTTGTTCTTGGAGGCCAAGAATCAGCGACTTGGATCTCCTCTGGACTTAAAGGAGACACGAGAAAAGGAACAAAAAGTTGTTCCTAACGGACTAGGAATCAGCGACTCGGATCTCCTCTGGACCTAAAGGAGTCACGAGCAAGAGGATAAAGACTGTTCCTGGGGGAACCAGGAATCAGCAACTCAGATCTCCTCCGAACTTAAAGGAGTCACGAGAAAAAGGGATAAGGGCTATTCCTGGAGAACCAGGAATCAGCAACTTGGATCTCCTTCGGACTTAAAGGAGTCACAAGAAAAGGATAAACGAACGAGCCAATCAAGAAGTAGTCGGTGACCGTTCAAAAGGCAAGATAGATGAACTATTCAACTAAGAGATAGTCGGTGATAGTTTGAAAGGTAGGATAGACGAACTATTCAACCGAGAGACAGTCGGTGACAGTTCGAAAGGTAGGATATCAAGAGTACAATACCAAGAGGCAGTTGACATGCCCCTAGTAACAGGAGGATAATACCAAAAGGCAGTTGACATGCCCCTGGTAACAGGACGATAATGCCAAAAGACAACTAACTTGCCCCTGGCATCGGAGGGATAAGGACGTTGCTAAAAGAAAGGAACAGAGAAAGCTAAAGCCTGGATAGCTAGTTTTGCCAACGGCGGTCTATCAGAAAACACTTGCTTGTGGGCGCATCCTGAACTATGACTGCCCTGCTTGCTCACTTGAGGCCATTGATGCTATTGGAAGGTGATGGTCGATCTGGATAAACTGTTGCCATGATTCTGCACTGATATTCACTACACGGCTGGATAAGGGCTTCATGAGGGCATTGTTTCCTCCTTGAATAAGTTGGACTTGTTGGATGATTTCTGACATCTCTCTAGGTTCACTGTTGTGTAACTGGCTGACTTCTTGGTAGTTTGACTTTGGCACTGGACTGTTGACTGTACTCTCTCTTGCTGATTAGGGGAGTACGGATATTCTGACTTTGCTCTGATCTCAAACGCTCATGGCTATTGTTGTCCTCGTTTTTGCACTTGAACTATGGAGGAGGCAACATGTTCTGGACGAAGATATTGTCCCAAGAAGGATCAACCAACAGGATAGTTGACATGCCCCTGGTTGACGGGGATGGCTATCACCACAAAGGCAGCCAACATGCCCTTGGTGTACGGTATCCTCAACCAGGTCCTTGGCCAAGGAGCAGCTGACATACCCCTGGTTTGGGACCCAGCGGGACCTTGCAAAGTGGATAAGTGATAATGCATGCAAGCATGATGGTGTTATGTTATGTCATCTCTCAGAATGAATTTGGAATGCTAATCATGTCTGTTATAAGAATAGAAGATGACCTCGGTTCACAAGACACTACCCGGACTTCTAGGTTGTTGGTGGCTCTCTGGGATAGACTATTCAGTAGGTTAGCCTCCGTGCCAAACGCTTGGGGACTTAGACCTACTTTTTTGGCTTTTGACTTATTTCTTTTCTCCCTCTTAGGCTTGTAGGCTCGCTCTAACCCTCGCTTGGGGGTAATGGACATCCAAATTTGGAGGGGGCTGTTGGGATTTTATGCAAGGGGTGGCTAGTCCCTTGGGCTGCTTGGATTTTTGGGATGTTCGCTTTGACTCCTCCCTAGGGTAAGTGGTAGGGATAGAGTTGGCCTGCTTGCCTCTTTCTGTTAGGGTTGGCTTCTGTCTTCGACTTCTGT
Organism: Posidonia australis; assembly: GCA_024699735.1. NCBI lineage: Eukaryota > Viridiplantae > Streptophyta > Magnoliopsida > Alismatales > Posidoniaceae > Posidonia > Posidonia australis. The sequence continues at coordinate 3,821 of JAMKQA010248012.1, forward strand.
CTTCTTATTTCTTTTATGCCTTTGTGGATATTTTTATTTTTTCTATTTTGGCTCACACTCATGCTTACTCCTAACATTTTATCTCCCTCTGGAGGTGTAAGTCCCCATAGGAGTTTGGACATTTCGCCTAACCACGTATGGGTGGTGGCTCCCTCGCTCGCTAAGACGTCTGGGTAGTGAGAACTGAAGAGGTGTAGGCCCTTCTCAAGTAGGCTAGCTATTCTGATTCTCGTCATCAGGATGTGATGCTGATGCTTTATGCATATGGATGCAGTCATTGATGTGCTTAAGTTATTGATGTGCAAGAAAGTAAATATCGAATGCTATGGATTAGATGCACTTGGATCACCATTTATTTATAAATATGCATGCATGATGAAGTGGTGGATGATGCATGATGCGCGAAAGGATACTTTGCAAGGCGAGGATACATGCCTTTTTCTCATTGATAGTTTCTTCGGATAACATGTGTAACCTGGCTCAGGTAGCTCGACGATGTCCATGTCTTTGAGGATTGCTACACCTCCCGAATAAACTTTCTTGATAATGTAGGGACCATGCGGGGTTAGGTTGGAATTCGTCTCGACCGTCCTGGAGATGTATGGTCCGCAAAACTGGATTGCCTGATGTAAATTTGGCTCCTCTGGATCATTGTCATGAGACTAGAATTCAAGTGTCTCGCCATCTTCCATGTCATCATCCTCTTCTTCATAAGCGATGAGCTTTGACAAGATTTCTTCTTTGAAGATTGGATTGGCGACGTCGAAGGAGAGAATGTACTATGATTTCAACGCCTAATGGTTCCTTCTTGTGGTCACATTGACTTTGATGAATGACCTTTGGCTCTTGGACCGTGAGGTTTGCTGACTGACTGGGTTGATTTGTTGCTTCGGCCTTCGATTTTTTTTATTTTTCTGATCTCTCTCTCTCTCTTTGTAGTATGTACAAAGAAGTGATGCTGGTTGGCGGCTGTCTTGCTGCTGGCTGATAGGTATGATGCCGCCCGACTTTCCTCTTGAGCTTAACTCAAGGTCCTTTCCTATGACCCTCACCTTGCTCAAGGCGAGGCTTCGACTACATGTATCATCCAAACCCGTTTCCAAAGAGGTTAGCCTGGATGGTCTAGGGGGCTCCGACTGCGACTCGGCCAGGACCATGAGGGATGAGTGGTTCGACTGCTGATGGATGGATGTTGGCTCTATTTCTGAGGCCCTTAACTTTCCATTCCATAGCTTTTGATGCTCGGCTGTGACTTCGTCCCACACCGATAACTGCTCTTGAGACGGCAGTTCTAGGTCATTGACTTGCTCATTTGATTGAATTGCTCTACCACTAGCTTATCTGGACTGTAAGACAAATGTAACTGTTGTCCAAGAGTTGGTGGGACTGCACTTTTGGCTCTTTTGGCACGACAACTTGTTGGGATATCACTGCGAGGGTCGCTATTGGAATGGTGACTGATGCTGTTGAAGTGACTGCCGACGACTGAGGCTATGGTTGCACCATCTGACGTTGGCTCTTTTCAGCAGTAGCCTAACTCTGATTGGGACCACGTATGCCTACACTGACAAAGTTAGTGAGGTTCGATGGAATAAAAATCTGATTGTACCTTTTGGTGCGCGACTATCCGACTTCGTGCAGCTATCGCTCATAGCTTGATCTCTCGAGCTCTCACTTTTCTTCTGCCTGGATGGGCTCGGAGATACCTTGGCCATGTCGCCCGAGTGGTGCTCCTTTCTTCTATCCCCATTTGCGACATACGTTTTTGATCATCCGAGAGGAATTTCCACGAACGGTCAGGTAACTGACACGCTCGAGGGTCGGAATGAAATTGACTGGTTCAGAATGGTTGGCCCACGACATATCTGATGGCTTGGGGTTGAAATGGACGGTCTGGAGGGAGACAGTGGAAACTGACTTGACATTTTCTTTGTCAAGATCCTCCACCATGACAACAACTGCGTTGTCGCTGCAGTGGAACTTAACCGTACCGTGGAGGGTCGAGAGGATTGCCTGATGCTTGTGCGACCAAGGGCGTCCAAGCAGAAGATTGAAAGAGGGCTCTAGATCCACAATATAGAATTTGACATCGAGGACTACAGGCCCTAAGATGAGAGGAGTAACCAGCATCCCTAGTGCATCGTGATGCGTGTTATCAAAAGCCGTCATTCCCTTCGCAGTTGGTATGATATCCTTGGCTTTGAATCTGATTTTATTTGCTATGCGCAAATGGCAGACATTAAAGTTTGCGCCATTATCCACCAGAGTGAGGGGAATTCAGAAGTTTTGATATTGCGCCGTAATGAACAGGGACTGGTTATAATTAACACCTGTTGAGGGTGATTCCTTGCTGAAGAAAGAAACGACACAAGGCTCTACAGTCATGCCCACTGTACTCTCAGCAGCCTGAAAGACCCTTAGGAAGGCCTCTCGATGCTCCGAAGAAGTACGGATGAGATCCTAAATGGAGATATCAACCTTGACCTTCTTCAACTGAGATGTGATGTCGGCAGAGAGCTGCTCCTACCCGGTCGAAGAAGTAGGGACTGAACAAGGGACCGTCCTAAAAGATTGAGGGGCTGGCTGACGAGGGGGTCTAGCTAGACAGGATATTGGATAGGAAGCTGAGCAAGAGGCTGGGTAAGATACGGGACAAGATGCTGGAATAGAGATTAGACAAGATACTAGACAAGATGCTGAATGAGAGATTGGATAGGGTTCTAGGAAAGAGGTTGGACAATAGATTGGATAGGATTCTGGACAAGAGATGGGACAAGAATCTAGGTAAGAGGTTGGACCAGGGATTGGATAGGATTCTAGGTAAGAGGTTGGACAAGAGATTGGATAGGATTCTAGGCAAGAGGTTGAACAAGAGATTGGACAAGAATCTAGGCAAGAGATTGGACAGAATTCTAAGCAAGGGGTTGGACAAGAGATTGGACAAGATTCTAGGCAAGAAGTTGGACAAAATAAGTAGGCTAATGGGTGACCCAGAATGTGCGGTCAACAGTGTGGCGGTACACTTTGCCCTAGCAGTCAGCCGTATCATGTGGGCCGCTGACTCGGAACCAGCATGAATCAGATGATAAAATGAGTAGGGGAAGGTTTACCCCCAGTATAGATCAGATCAGAGGGGTCTACTATAGATGTCGTAGACCTAGAGGTGGAGATGAAATGGACCCCTGAGTTCCCAGCACCTGCTAAGTTGTCATGCGTAGGCATGGGCTGGTTGACAATATTAGTATAGGCTGGTGGTGCTTGCGCCTGTGCAGGTGATGGTGCAGATGCAGTGTGTGCCTCCTAGGTGTTGATGGCGATGACCTTGGTGTCAATCAAGTCCTGAATGGAGTTCCGAAGAGCCAAGCAATTGTCCGTCGACTAACCCGTGCAGTGATGGAAATTGCAATAGAAGCTTGTGTTGTACCACCCCATAAGAGGATTCGATGGAGGGCCGATCTTTGAGAGCTTTAGGAGTGACATCACCTTAGGGAGGATGGCACTTAGTGGTTCAACAAGTGGTGTATATTGTCGTGCAGCACGCGGAGGCCTTCTCTGCCCTGGGTGGGGTCCTTGCCGGACCGGTGTCGCGGGATACACCGGCTGGGCGGTGCTGGTGATCTGTTGTGTGTGCGGTGCTCTAGACATAGGTGCATAGACTAACTAACTTGGGCTTGGTTGGTTCACCACATTGACGAGCGTGGCAGGTGACCCTATGTGTGCGACGGCAGGCTTGGGAGGATCCCGCCTCTTAAGGTAACTGGTGCCAACACTGTTGCAAGTGCTGCTGCTCGCCTAGTGATCCGAGGATGAGGCTTGTTTGGAAAAAGTGGCGAGCGCAGGAAAGCTACCACTACGGAGGGAGCTCTCTACGAGTGCGCCTGCCCGAATCAGAGATGGGAAGGTGGTGACAGGTTGAATGCTCAACAATCCCAACATCAGGCTATGCTCTTTGGATAATGATTTCGACAGACTCCTCGTCGGAGGGCCTATCCTTCACTTGCGATGCAAGGGCGCGCCAACGACCGATATACTCCCTAAACAGCTCATGGGGCTTCTGTTTTGTGGTGACAAGGTCCTCCCTCTTTAGGACCAAGTCGTGATTAAAGGCATACTGGTCCATGAACGCCTGCGAGAGGTCATTCCAAGTATTGATCAAGCCCATGTCAAGCGACGTGAACCACTTGAGGGCTGAACCAGTGAGACTCTTTTGGAAGAGGTGGATTAGCAGCCTCTCATCAGTCTGAAGCTGAGTGAGATCTCCACAATATGCCCACAGGTGTGAAATGGGACAACCCTTACCATCATACTTCTCGAAATCTGGGATTTAGAACTGCGGTGGGAGTGTCTCCTCTGGGAAATAACAGAGGTCCTGGAATCCGTAGAGTTGGCGATCGCCTCCCCGCACTTGTCAAAGTGCTCTCTCCAAGTCACCTATCCTAGCGTGGAGGGTATCTGGAGCTGCTGCCGACGAGGGTGATGCAGTAGGGGGAAGGGTCGCATATGCTGTGTGGGTCGCACCTAAGTGCTCCATCGGATCCACCATCATGTCACCTAGTGCTGCGGCATGATGGCCAGCATATCCGTGCAAGAGTGCTGGGTGTGATTTTGGACGTGAAGGTGCCTGGACCTGATGGTGTGCAAAAGGAGGATGAACGGAGAATTGTGTGGTAGTGGGTGCTGAGTGTGGGAGTAACAGCTGCTGCAGTAGTACGGCGCTAGGCTGCAAGCTCTGAGGATGCTGCACTCCAGCCAACCCGAGGGGTTGACCACCAGATGCTTGAGTTGAATGTTGTGCAGTGATGTGGTGTGTCTGAGCCTGTGGTGTCACACCTAATGTGGGTGTAGTGAGGAGCTAGGGTGAGGGCTGAGGTGGTGGTGCCGATGCTTGGAACACCGGAGCCGACTGCCGGGGAGCCTCTGGAATATTGGGATCTACAGTAGACTGAATTGCAAAAGCCATGCTCTCGATCTTCTGAGCAAGAGCCAACAGATATTTTGCCTGTGCGGTAGGAGACCCCTCAGGATAGCAAGGGGTGGCACAATCAAAGGTTCAAAAGTCACGGATGGGACAAAGGCAGGTTGCCCTAGAGGCAAGGAATCTGCAAGAGGTGTTGCCACTGTGGACAGAGTGTTAAAAGAGAAAGAACCTAGAGGAATTGAGGCCATCAGTGATATATCTAGAACCCGAGCTGGGGTCACTGAGATGGACTCAATGCTTGGCTCCAGACTAGCTAAGGTCAGTGGATGTCCTACAAGATGGGGGACAAAACCTCCGTGATGCACGAAGGGGACAGAAGGAACAGCTGAAGACACAACACGGGTAGGAGGGACCGCAAAGGAGGTACCCTCCGGAGTGACAGTGGCGGAAGGAGACTCACTAGTGCACTGGGCCATAACTGACCGGGAACGGGTGAGAACCGGGCTACAGTGGCAAACAAGGGGATGAATCCTAGGACGAGCTATTGTTAAAGTGACGGATAGCTCCGGAAAAGATGATCAGCAACGATGTGTCACAAACAGGGAACTCACGCTCGAGTAGTGGCTAAGGAACTCACGCTCTACTACCTGGCAAAAGGGAAAACTACTGGTGTTAGAACCAGCAACAAAATGCAGTTTGTTATGGTGGCGTGAATGGCACTCATGCACATGGATGCAACTAACATGCTCTCTCTCACCAGCTAAGTGTTTCCTATAAGGTCATCTACTCCGGGATCGCACATGCGTAGATAGGTCTCCGACTCAGGCTAGAAAGTAAAGGTCCTCACTCTAAATCCTGGCCAAAGCGCAGGCAATGAACGAGTGGTGCGTTGGTGGCCTCGTCTCCTGCAGTAGCATGGAGCTGTACCCTTTACTAACACCAACACGACCCTGGACAAGGGGGGACAAACTAGCAATACGTCCTATGCCAAAGCTATGGAACGGATTACCAAAATTGCCCTTCGCAGACTGTAGGTGGACTCAAGGGAGAAGAATGCATGCTCTATATGATCAATCATGCAATATGCTTTTGTATTTTTTACTTGCATTTTATTAACCAGGGAGAGAGTTTGATTTGGTCTCTAGTTTCACCCTATTAATTGTTCTCTGAGTTTGTGTGTTTTATTTTAACCAGAAGGGAGAAACAAACTTGTCTCTACTCTCCTAGGCATGTCAAGTGCAGAAAGGGGAAGAAAACACACAAGTAAGGCAAGCAAGTAAGCAAATAGTACACAAAAGGCATAGTCATGGCATGTGCGAGTGTCGTGGCATCATGATTGTGAAAAAAAACATCCATAACATCAAAAGGCAAGATATATAGCGTGTGTGTGCAGTGACAGAGCAAGTGTGTAACATAAAATGCAAGAAGCATGCTAAGTAAGTAAACAATCGTCAACAAAGCAATCAAACAACATACGATGCCAAAGCAAGTAAGAAAGACTAACCAGAAAGTCAAAATCTTGTTCTCCCCAGCGGAGTCGGTAGTTCTGTGACCATGCCGACCCGAGGGTCCGGCACGAAGTCGCGCTAGAGGGAAGGAGATCACAGCCATGCCAAGATGGCGAAGTCGCAAGGAAAGATAAAAGAAAAAGAAGTGAGGAGTCGCCACCTAGTCTTTTAAGGGAAAGACGAGGAAAACCACAAAAAGATGAATGCCTGAGATGCAAATGTGAAGGCTGGATGTCTGCTAACCAGAGGATGGGTAAGGATTCCTATTACGCACGAGGAAGGTGTTAGGCACCGTCGTACGCCCGAGAAACTCGATCTTTCTAATCTAATTGCTTGCTAAAAGCTAGATGGATGTTTACTAAACCTGGATCATGCTCTAATCATGCTAATATGTATGCCATGGAAAAATTAGATGGATGTGCAAGATGATGTGTGAAAACTGCAAAGAAATCCACATGCAATGACAAAATCGCAAAAAATCACATGAAATGACGAGGTTTTTGTAAGAGATGCCTCGAAAAATCATAATGATGTCAAAAAGATGAATAGTCGAGTCAACCCACGTCCTCGGAATCATGAAAAAGTAGTGAAAATCAAAAAGGGGAAAAATAATCCATAGTGGGGTCAATGTCGGCCTTCGGGCTTATTAATGTACGCCTTTGGGCAATGAAATCCAAATCAAATCAAAATCTGAAACGTAGGATTAAAGCAAATCAAATCGAATTTTGGATAAGAAACTCTGAAGACAAAGTGAAGAAGGAAATCCACGAAGGAAAAGTATGGGATGCCGGTTAGATAAACAGGGATGCAAAAGTGAGGTGAAATAATATGAAATGTATGGATAAGTGCCTAAATGTGCAAAAATTCTAAAGAATGGCTTAAACAAGGACTATGCAAGACTGAGTGCAAAGATTGAGATGCATGCTCATGAATTGGAGACACAGGGCAATTTGGTCATTTCCCTAGCCAGATATGATAAATGCTAGCATAGAGTGATGCATGACCTAAGTTATGTCAAAATGTGTGTCAAATGTCCAGAAGATGTTATTTGCAAGAAAACATGGAGGAGAAAATCAACAAAATGATGTGAACACAATAAAGGACAAACATAAGGGCCAAAATGCGAAATTTCCAAAAAGGAATTAGAATCCGGATGAAGAACATGTTCATGACCCCTATTCTAACATGCAAATGATGTGTCCAATGTCAATGTGGCACTGGGATGTAAAAGTTGCACTTGGATAATTTCCTGAAAGTTCAGGGTCTAAAGTGCAAAATTCACACATAAGTGCAAATGCGACCAAAATGTGAGGCTAACGATCAAATCTCAGTGAAAACATGATTTTTAAATGGAATCAATGGTTAGATGCAAAATATGAAAAGCAATGAGTGAAAAAGATCCCAAAATATGCAAGAAAACATTTAAACCCTAAATAGTGGATTTAGAAATAATCTAAGGGCCTACATGTATATTGTATACTCAGGAATGATTTGATGTGAATCCAGGGACTTTTATGCAAAATATCTGGACCTTTAGGTGATAAAAATTGGGGTTTTATACTGGTCAGTGCATTTATGAAGTTTCGTAAGGTCTAGGATGCAAAGTGTGCAAGGAAAACTCATTTTTTAAAGTTCTAGGAGCTTAATGCAAAAGACCAGGACCAAAATGTAAAGAAAATTCCATTTTTATAATAGTCAGTGTGATTGTTAAATATTTTAGGGCTCAAATTGCAAATTTCCTAGAGAAAAATCATTTTAAAAGATTCCAGGGGCTAAATGCAAATGTTCAGGACTTAAATGTGATAAAAACTCAATTTTAATGATTATCAGTGTGATTTTTAAAATTCTCAGGGCCTAGAATGCAAATTTCATAGAGAAAATTTATTTTAAAAGCTTCAGGGGACAAATGCAATTGTTCAGGACTAAAATGCAAAGAAATCATGGTTCTAGGGACCTAGATGTGATAGAACATGCATTAATATGTTAGGAATTAAAAAATAAAATATTCAAGGGGTCACATGAAAACTTCACAGAGAAAATAAAAGAATAGAAAGTGTTTTAAAATGATAGGGACTAAAATGCAAATGTTTGGACCCATATGCAATAAAAAAAGATTTAAATGTGATTATTAAATAAGTTGAATGATTTTTAAAAATAATAATAAAAAAGAATTACAGTCACCGCTGGCGATTCGAAGATCGCCGGAGGCGACAGCCTGGGAGACCCATCCAAGCCTCTCCCGACGGTTGATCGGAGATCAGAGGAGGGGGAAGCTGGAGGAAGCGATGGGGAAATAATCCAACGGCTCGGATCGAAACCACGATGGCTGGAATGCGCTGTCAATCTCCCTTCATTGGCGTCTTCTCAGGCAACGGTGATTCCCACGAAGGCACGTCCAGAGGCAGCGGCTCAATGCGGCGGAGGTCGGAGGAGCTCTGGGGGTGCACGGTGGGACTGTGGAGCGACTCGGGCATGGCTGGTGCGGCCTGAGGTGTTCCCCTCTTCATAAGCTCCAACGACGATTGCAACGGTGGTGGGCACGGTGTTGCAACGGCGGGGCAATCGAGCGACGGTCGTGGGGGCGCTTGGTAGTCCACGAGGAGACCTCCAGAGGCCTTGGTTCGATGCGGGCGTGACCATGGTGGTTTACCCGCTCAGTGGCTTCAACGGCGACGTCAATGTCAGTGGCAGCGGCGGTGAGTGACGCGGAGGTCGGGGGGCTCCTTTGGAGAGGAGGGAGACCAGAGGAGGAGGAGAGAAGAGGAGAGAGGGCAGGCCCACGGGGGCCTCGATTGAGGCCCAGAGGCTCCGAGCCTCGCCGGTGGTGGTGAACCCACCACCGTAAGTGGAGGTGATGGTGGGCAGAGACAGCCTGCCCCGACCAGTTGCAAACTAAGGGCCTAGGGACCTAAGTGGGGTGCTATGAAATGAAGAAGAAGGAGAGAAAAGTTACCTTGATGTGCAGGATGTTCCCCCCCGACGAGATGGGTCGATGGCGATGTGCTCTGGTGGCTCTGGTTTACGCAAACAGGTGGCTAGTGGCTTGGGAAATTAGGTCTGGACACTCTCACGGGTTGGTTATCGAGGGAGAAGGGCTTTGCTTGTTAGAGGGAAGGCTGGAAGCTTGCAGGTCGAAAGGTCTGAAGGTTCTCTCTTTTTTTTTTCCTTTCTTCTGGTCGTCGATGACTGGGAGGGCTTTATACTCCGACGAGGCTCTCCGAAGCCATCGATCCTCCTCCCTCCAGCGGGTGAACGCCGTTGGATCAGGTGTGAGCCGGAGAAGGCTGGCCAAAGATCACGGAGGTGGAGATCTACTCCGGATTTCTCAGGATTGCTCGCCGGATTTCTCGCCGAAAAATTAGGGTCGTCGGAATTATTTTTGACTTTTATAAGGTTTGAAATTGCATTTTTGCATTACACATTATTGGGCTTAATGGGCATAGGGTTTTGGGTTTTTGTTTTGCCTTTTCTTTTGGTTTTTATTTTGGAATTTTTAGGATTTTTTAGGGTTTTGACTTTAGATTTTTAATTAGATTTTGTGGGTTTAATTTAATTCCATAATTTTGTAATTTAGGGTTTAATTAGGGTTTTGATTAGTTTAGGGTTTTTGTTTTGGGATTTTTAGGGTTTTGACTTTATGTTTTTAAATTAGGGTTTTGACTTTAAGTTTTTAAATTAGGGTTTTGAATTTTAATTTAGGCATTTTATTTATGTTTTAATTAAATTTGTGATTAAGGTTTAATTAGGGTTTTGACTAGTTTAGGGTTTTTATTTTATTTTTATGATTTTAATCATTTTATATTTAGGGCTTTGGATTTCGATTTGGAATTTGGGTTTAGTTAGGGTTTATGGTTTTAATTTAGGATTTTTGAATTTTAATTAGGTTTTATGTTTTTAATTTAGGGTTTTTGTGTTTTAATTAGGGTTTTTGGATCGATTTAGGATTTTAATTGAATTTTACTTAATTAGGGTTTTTATTGGATCTTAAGTGGATTTAATTGGATTTTACTTAATTAAGGTTTTTATTTGATTATTTGTGGATTTAATTGGATTTTACTTAATTAGGGTTTTTATTGGATTTTAAATGGATTTAATTGGATTTTACTTAACTAGGGTTTATATTTGATTAATTAGGGTTTTTATTTGATTTTAGGTGGGTTTAATTTCATTTTGACTTGAATTAGGGTTTCTGTTTTATTAATTTGATTTTAAGTGGATTTTATTTGATTTGTTTGGTTTCAAGTTTAATTGGGTCCGAGTGGGCTAGTGTGGGCCTGATTGGGCTTGTGTAGGCTAGGGTTTTGGTGGTCGCAACCAAAGCATCATCTAAAGGAGCCTGCTACCAAGTGACCTCAAAATCGGGGTGTCTACAGATATAAACTATACTACTCAATTCCATAGATTTTAACTGAATTTGCATCATTTATCACAATATGGCTTAAAAAAGAGAAAGAAGGATCGGAGGGGACGCGTGCCCAAATGAGGTTTCCAGCAATCCCGCTCTCTCTCCGGTGAGCTCTCCACCTCCTTCAACATCGGTCGGGCTCACACAGCCTCTGGCGAGCTCTTCTCCCTCGTAGCCGCCTCTCTCTCTCGGCCCTCTCCCATCTCTTCTCTTTCTCTTCTCTAGTTTTTTTCCTCTGACTCTCATTGGTTCACTGGCTCCTCTCTTTCTCCTTCCAAGCTGTTGTTGTCAACACCATCCTCTCCTATCCTTTTATTTTGATGCCTAATTGTCCCCACTTGCCACCGACAGTCGTTGAAAATCTCGACGATGTGGCATGACGAAAAATTGAGACGGCATGTGTGCACAGTGAATAGCGATGTCAACTCTACTGCACTGTGTCATTTTGGTTTTTCTCTTGTTTTGGTCTCACATACACACGTGGATTACAAAATACCAAAATACCGTACAGTGAAGAAATTACCAGTGATAAACATTGATATAAAAGAGGGAGTTCAACATAGATCAATATTAATTCCTCAAATTATCCAAATTACAACACATAATTTACATTATTCTAGATAATTGGTTTGTCGATCTATGATGCCAATATACGATTGGGCCAATCTCGGTATGGATGTTACATCCTACCCCTCTTAAAAATATTTCATCCTTGAAATTCACTTTTAATAGAACAAGTAGGGGTACCACATCTGAACATCCTTCTCATGCTCTAAGATAGCTTCATTGGTGCCATGGTGCTACCACTAAACCAGTACAAGGGGAATGGTTTTATTCCTGAGGACTTGTTCTTTTCGGTACAAAATCTGCACGACATCCTCTATAATCAACAAGTCCTTCTATAGCTCCTCTAGCTACACTGGTATCACTTGGGACAGACACTTCTATTAAGCACCTTCTCAACATGGACACGTGGAAGATGCTATGCACACTCGAATGCTCTAGAGGCAAATCCAGCTTGTATGCCACCTCACCAATCCTTCTGGAGATCTGATATAGGCCAATGTAGCTAGGGCCTAGCTTGCCTTTTTTCCCAAACCTCACCAGGCCTTTGGTTGGTGACACTTTCAGTAAAACAAAGTCTCTTACTTCGAATTCCAAGGGTCTTCGCCTCCTATCTGTATTGCTCTTCTGCTAACTTTGTACAACTAGCAATCTCTTCTAGATCAAGTTTACCTTGCCCTCGTATTGCTGCTCAATTTCTGGGCCCACAAGCTGTCGCTTGCCTACCTCGCTCCAATAGGTAGGTGTCCTACACGGTCTGCCATGCAGTGCCTTGTACGGAGCAATCCCAATGTTGGAGCGATACCTATTGTTGTAGGCGAACTCAATCAATAACAGATGTTCTTCCCAGCTACCTCCAAAGTCCAACACACAGGCTCATAGCATATCCTCCAATGTCTGGATTGTCCTTTCTGTTTGATCATCAGATTGATAATGGAAAGCAGTGCTGAAGTCCAACACTGTTCCAAATGTCTCCTGTAGTGCTCCCCAGAACCTCGAGGTTAACTGGGTGTCTCTATCAGACACGATTGACATTGAGACTCCATGTAGCAAACTATCTATGCCACGTCAGCTCAGCCAACTGAGACAAAGGAAGATTTACCCTCATAGGCAAGAAGTGTGTTGATTTGGTGATCCAGTCGACGATCATCCATACAGTATCATTCTTTCTTCTTGTCCTGGACAATCTTGTCACGACATCTATCGACACGTGCTTCCATTTCTAGACTGGAATATCTAGAGGATGCAGAGTTCCTCTGGGCTTCTGATGCTCAATATTTACCATCTAGTAGGTCACACACCTCACCACATACTCAGCAATCTCCATTTTCATCCCAGGCTACTAGAAGTTTCTCTTGAGGTCCTTGTAAATCTTGGTGATTCTTGAGTGGATGGTGTATCTGGACCCGTGGGCTTCATCAAGCAGTCATTGTTTTACCTATTCCACTTGAGGTATGTACAGTCGCAGATCATATTTGAGCCCTCCGTCTCCACCAACTGAAAAATAAGGCGCCTCTCCTACCTCCAACTTCTACCATGTGACTCGCACAAATGGGTCCAACTACTGAGCTGCTACAATAGCCTCCAACAATTTCAGACAAACAAACAAACTTGCCACTAGATGCCATTCCTTGATCATTAGGTTGGCCATAACATGTGTATGCCTACTCAACACATCCACAATCACATTAGCCTTTCCTGGGTAGTATGACAGGCTAAAGTCATAATCTTTGAGGTACTCCATCCAACTTCTCTATCTTAGGTTCAAATCCTTATGTGTGAAGATGTACCTCAGGCTCTGATGATCTGTGAACACTTCAATTTGTCTACCATACAAATAATACCTCCAAATCTTCAAGTCAAAGACTACGACAACCATCTCTAGGTTGTGGGTGGGATAATTCTTCTCATGGTCCTTTAACTGATGTGAGGGATATGCCACCACCTTTGCATGCTGCATCAGGATGCATCCCAACCTAATTCCATAGGCATCACTGTAAACTATGAAACCACTATCTCCAGATGGTAGTGTCAAAACTAGAGCTGTGACTAGACAAGTTTTCAATTCATTGAAGCTTTCCTCACATTACCAATCTCATGCAAAGGGAACCTCATTCCAAGTCAGTCTGGTCATGGAGGCTACAATCTTCAAACAGTCTTGGATAAATCTCCAAAAATAACTTGCCAAACCAAGGAAGCTTTTGATCTCTGTCATGTTCTTCAATCTAGCCCAACTATTTACGACTTCCACCTTAACTAGATCAACCTTGATGCCTTCCCCAAAGACAATGTAACCGAGGAATGTCACCTCTTCTAGTCAAAACTCACACTTTGAGAATTTTGCATAAAACTGGTGCTACCTTAGTGTCTCTAGTACGATCCTCAAGTGCATCTGGTGGATTTCTACATCTCGAGAATACACTAGTATTTCATGCACGAACACGATGACAAACTGATACATATAGGGCCCGAATACTTTGTTCATCAGGTCCATAAAAGTTGCTGGTGCATTTGTCAACCCAAAAGGCACATCCAAAAACTCGTAATGGCCATACCGAGTCTGGAAGGTCGTCTTGTGTACATCTGTCTTTTGGATCTTGAGCTGATGATATCCTGATCTTAGGTCTATCTTCAAGAAAATTGATACTCCTTGCAACTAATCAAACAGATCAACTATCCTAAGCAACGGATACTTTTTCTTTATCGTGATCTTATTCAACGACTGATAGTCTATGTATAACTGGAGTAAACTATCTTTCTTCTTGACTAATAATACCGATGCTCCCCAAGGTGATACCTTTGGGCAAATGAATCCTTTGTCCAGTAATTCTTGCAATTGAGTCTAATGTTCTCTCAGTTCAGCAGGTGCCATTCTATATGGGACCTTTGAAATGGAACTAGATCTCGACACTAGATCAATCAAAAATTCTACTTCTCTGTGCAGTGGCATACTGAGCAACTCCTCTGAAAAGACATCGAGATATCTTGTACCACTAGAATTGGTGAAGAGGATACCGTCACACAAGCTAGGTAGCCCATATTGCCTCTTGATAAATGACGGTAAGCCTTGACTGTCGAGATCACTTTCTTGGGTTCACCTAGCTAACTCCTTGTATCAAGCACCATCCCCAGCTTGGGCATTCCACCAAAATTCTCTTCTTTGTATAGTCTATCATTGCTGATTGTTGTGCTAGCTAATCCATTCCTAAGATGACATCATATTCTTGCATGTCCATCACAAGCAAACTAGCCTTGAATTCCTTGTCTCCTAGGTAAACATCGATTGATCGTAAATACCTCTATGCTAAGCTGTGTTCTCCCAATGGGGTCATCACATCCAAATGGAAAGCTAACTTAGCTGACCTCTTCCCGATCTCAACTGCGAATGACTCAAAAATAAAAGAAAACGAACTTCTTGAGTGAAACAAAACTTGGACCATCCGATCAATCACAAAAAAAGATCCTAAAGCACCAATCGTAACCACCATTATTATTATTACTAATAATAGTACTAGGTACACTACAACATTAAAAGTTCATATTACATAGCCATTTACTGCTCCTTACCTTCTACAACGTACCTTGAGGGACTAGCATTTGGAGCAGAGATGGCGAACACTCTTCCTTTAGTTGGTGGAAACGGTACGTCTCCTACTAGCTTTAGAGGATCCAAACAATTTTTCTAATAATGTCCAGTCTGTTCGCAGTTGTATCATACTACACTATCTAGACTCCTCTACTAGACTCTACATTGTGCTGCAATGTTCCCCATCCGCCCACAGATGTTATAAGGTCCTCTCCCTAGCCACTGCTTGAGCCAATCTGGCTGTATCCAATACTTTGCTTTCCGGTGACACTATATCCTTCCTCAACAACTGTATCAGACCTCTCTTTCCTCTTCTTTCCGAAGCTCCCAAAACTTTCGTAGCTCGAGGTTCCAGTTGAAGGCCGCAAGGTGAACCTCTTCCCTTTTTGTTTGTGGTGCTCCTCTAGGAATAGTTGACGGTCATCCTTATATCTGGTCACTAGCTTTACTACATCAGCCAAAGTTTGCATCGGTAGCTAAGGACCCTTGAACTAAGTGTTGGATGCAGCCCTTCTATGAACCTCTTTGCTTGGTGCTTCTCATTGTCAAATGTCTACGCTAACCATTCTAGCTGATGGAATGTGGCTACATACTCTGCCACGGACATGTTCCCCTACTTCAGGTTCCAAAAATCTATGTCTAGCTTGTCTTTCTCGTGCTTTGGGAAGAACCATTCATAGAACACATCTTAGAAGTCCTCCTAGGATATCAGCATCAGGTCAAAGTCAGGGAACTTCATCCAGTGTGTGGCCCTCCATCACTGGCCAGCCTCTCCCTTTAGCTAAAATGTGACCAGTCGCACCCATTTCTCTGTTAGACATTCCATCCCCTCCATAATCTTCTCGACCTTTAGCAGCCACACTTTGCTATCCTTTCGTGTGTTGTAATCATCAAAAGTCGGTGCGCTCAACTAGTGAAACTATGTGATCCATGAATCCCCCTTAGCTCCTTCCTTGTTTCCTCCTTCTAGAGATTGAACCAACCCCTACATCATATCTCCTAGCTTATGGCACATATCTCTCAAGACATTATCCTCTTCCATGCCAGATCCGAAAGTTGATGCCCTCCCTCAATCTCTACTCTACCAAGTGGCATTTCTCTGCCACCAAGAAGAACACATACAAAAAGTCTAGTGCTAACTACGATACTTGTGCAATCCTATAGAGCCACTAATCCGAACACCACCAAGCCGGTGCACTTAGTGAAACTTAAGCTCTGATATCACTCTGTAACACCCCCAAAAGTGCTACATATAAGTACCAGTTCTACCCAATAATAATTAATCAAAAACTAATTAATAATAAAAAGAAAACTCTACCTAACCACCTAGAGTTTGTGTGCGGCTAGTAGCTCCAATCTACATGCACCAAAACTAAACTACACCTTTAATCAACACTTGAAAACAAAACATTAAATAAAACGCATGAGTAACCTCAAGTCACCCAATACGTGCCCACTAAGAAAAACAACTGAAAAACCAAAACAGTGATGGTAAAACTCAATCATAAATTTTCCAGAAATTCTCTTTTTTTCCTCCTTATGGTCTATGAAATTCGAACCCAAGAGAGAGGTGTGAGTCCCACTCCCCTTGGCCAATTGCACTATGGTAGTTGATTCCAGAAATTCTCTTTCAAATCATGCTTTTTTTAAACTCATTTTCTTGTTTAAATTTTCATTAAATTACTTTGATGCATTCTGGAGAAACAAATCCATAACTAGATTCCAACCCAAACACCAATCCACGTAAAACTCAAATTATAATTAAATCACAGCTAGAAACTAGCCTAAATCACTAGTCTTGTCTTAGCTAGAATCTAACTAAAACCATAAGCCAAATCTCAAGTCGATTTTAGTTCAAAACCAAACACACAGTTCAAGTCAAAACTACTAGTGCCACCTTGACTTTGGCCAAAGGCGACCTAGCCACAAGTAGTCAGCATGGTATCAACCTTGAGCCTACTACACTGCTGTTGTGAACCTCTCCATGTTGGGGGTACAACCACCTCAACCAATGAGCCTCACTTTATCACATTTAATTTCTCATAAACACGAAGATGCGTTCTCTAACACCCCAAGTGGTGTCCGAACACCCAGGTCTTCATTCCTAGGCCAAGCCAACACTATCTAACAGGGTAACCCGATCTCTTTTACCTATGCCCCAACCTTGGCAACCATGCCTTCGAACTATTAACCGATGCCATTGGATATTATACCTCTATCGATAACCACCCTACAGCTACATGGATCCAGAAAAATACAAGAATCGTTTTTAAACAAGCAAGTTTCTTTTCAAATTACTTTGACACACTTTCCATTACAGGAATCACTTTCACAGAAATCATGATTTAAAGCACAAGGATTTCCATTAAAAACAATCTTATTAAATCATTATATTTAAGCAATTAAGATTCAACTTCAAAACTCAAAGATTAATGGCTTAAGGATCTGATTCGGCAAACCAAAGTAGGGTTCAGTATCTCGAAATCTCCTGTTCTGGCATATTGAATCCTACCGGTATGTTGAACCAGGTGACTGTCAGAAAAACAATCATCTCGCCTAAACTGAGATCATTGGAATGAGAGCCTTGGGTGGACCTATTTTCAGTGCTCCACAAATCCTACAAAAATAATAAAAACGTAGTATTCCAAGTATGCTATCATTTGAGACAAGTTTCATTAAAAATCATTAGATCAAAGCCCGAGATATCAAAATTGAAAGCTGAAGAACACATTCAAGATTACTGTAGCACAAGTATGAAAATCTCTACGAAAAATCCACCAAAATCATTGATAAATTACGGAAAATTCATGGATTCATCAAAAACTCTTTGATCTAAGCTATACTACTCATTTTCACGGATTTTAATTGACTTTGCATCATTTATCACGATATGGCTTATAACAGAAAGAAGGATAGAAGGGGACGTGTACCCAAACAAGATTTCTGGCAATCCCTCTCCCTCTCTGGCGAGCTTGCCACCTTCTCCAAAGTCCACCAGGCTTACATGGCCTCCGACAAGCTTTTCTCCCTTGGCGGCCACCTCTCTCTCTCAGCCCTCTCCTTCTTTTCTCTTTCTCCTCTCTAGTTTTTTCCCTTTGACTCTCACTAGCCCACTGGCTCCTCTCTCTCCTTCTGAGCTACTATTGCCGACGCCATCCTCTCCTCTCCTTTTATTTCGATGCACGATTGTCGTTGCTCACCACAGATAGTCGTCAAAAATCTCGACGAATCGATGATGTGGCATGGTAGAAAGCTAAACGACATGTGTGCATAGTGAATGGCGATGCCAACTGTGCTGCACTATCCCGTTTTGGTTTTTCTCCTATTTTGGTCCCACACATACATGTGGATTACAAAATACCAAAATACCGCACAATGAGGAAATTACCAAAGATAAACATTGATACAAAAACGGGAGTTCAACATAGATCAATATTAATTCCTCAAATTATCTAGATTACAACACACATTAGAATCAGGGATCAAATCGATCGAAAACTCTACTTTCCTGTAAGGTGGCATACTAGGTAGATCATTAGGGAAAACTTCGGGATATTCACACACCACAGAGATGTTGTGAATACCCAACTCAGGAGAAGTGGAGGTAACTATACTAGCTAGATACCCCACGCAACCCCTGACCAAAGACTTATAAGCCTTCGTAGTTGAAATGACAAGATTAGGCTCACCTTTACATCCATCTAACACAAAGAAAGACCCATTCTTAGGAGACCCAAAATAAACTCTCCTCTGAGCACAGTCGATCAAAGTAGACTGTTGCGCCAACCAATCCATACCGAGTATCACATCGTACTCCTGCATGTCCATCACGATAAGGCTGGCGTCGAACTCTCTGTCGTTCAGCATCAAGTCAACAGACCGTAGAAACTTCCATGCCAAACTGTGCTCTCCCAGCGGTGTCACCACGCTGAGATGAAAAGCCAGCTTAGTTGGTCTCTCTCCCAACTCTGCCACGAAAGACTCAGAGATAAAGGAGAAAGAGCTCCCTAAGTCAAACAACACTTTGGCCATCCGATCAGCCACAATAAAAGAACCTAATGGCCAAACAAATAGCACCACACATTCATACAATCAGGCAGATGTCCAGATTACAAGGAGATTACAACAAATCTTAGAGGGTTATGAAATCAACTAATCGTCCTTTCCCTCAACTACATCTCCCGAAGACCCAGTGCCTAGAGTTGCAATGGTAAACACCTGTCCCTTAGTCGGCTACTGTGGCGCACTTCCTGCCTTTTTAGGCAATTCCAGATAAGATCTCTGAATGTGTCCCACCTTCCCACAATTATAGCACACCACTAAAGCTAAGGTCAGCCGAGGTTGGGGACAATATGTAGTGATGTGGCCCACCTGACCACAATTGAAGCACTGGTTCCCACCAGGAGCACTAGACCTTGTCTGACTGAGGCCAACTCTGCTACCTTCAGCAAAACCTTGCTGGCCCGTAGAGGAAACACTGGACCTCACCTTCTGCTTCTTCTCAGGGCTACTTGAACTACTGGCACTTGGAGGACCAAAGAAAGAGAACCGAGAGGTAAAAGAAGACTTACCCTTCCCTTTGAGACGACTCTCCAGAAACTTCTGATGCTCGGCCTCGAAGCGATACGCCATCCCAACCATGTCCTCCATAGTCTAGCACCGACAGTCCATCACCTTCACCCGTAGCCCTAGGTTCAAGCCGTCTAGAAACCTCTATGTCCGCTCCTCCTCAGACTCATAGGCAGGAGCAAAACGTTCCAACCGGGCGAACTTAGTCTCATACTCGAGCACCGACATCGTGCCTTGCTTCAGACTCTAGAAATTTCGGCGAAGCTGCTCCTTCACATGAGCAGGAAAATACTTGTCATAGAAGGCTTCCATGAAATCCTTCCACTAGATGTTAATAATGACTGAGTCTAGGAACTTCAGCTGCCTCACAAACTTCCACCACTTATCTGCCTCACTATCCAGCAGATAAGTCGGCAACCACACCCAATGCTCCTTTGGGCATGTCATGCTCTCCAGCATCTTCACCACCTTCTCCAGCCAGGCCTCTCTCCCCTTAGCACTGACCTTGCCCTTGAAAGAAGGCAAACCAAGCTTTGTGAACTGGTTCAACCACGAGTCACCCAACGGCTCACTAGCACTACTCTTGTTGAACGCGTGAGAGATCCTGTGTGCCATACTCCTCAGTTCCGCATGAACAACCTTCCATCCGCCTACATCCTCTCAGGGGTCGGTCTCCTCGACAAGGGCCTTGCCCTTATGACCATGAGGAGGCATCCTGCCGAAGAAAGGCAAAGTACCTGCACCACAGACAAAGCAACAACCAAAAAACCATGGCGAAAAATCAAGTGCAGACTCTACCATGCATGCAAACCTATGGAGTCTCTAGACCGAACACCCTAGGTGTAGTACAACCTAGTGAACCTGGAGCTCTGATACCAACTATAACGCCCCACATTTTCCATAATAATTCAAAACATTTTAAACTACGGGAAAATTAAAGCCAAACAGAAGATATTCAACTACCAAGAACCTATGTATGTGGCTAGGAGACTCTAGACTATATGCACTATGCTAAGCCAACCGCATGTCTATACCTGCAAACCAAAACCACAAGGAAAATGCATGAGTGATAGGAGTCACCTAGTACGCACCTTGAGAAAATCGCAGAAAACAAAACTATAATTAATTTTTCCTTTAAATTTATTTCGCAAACTATTTCTCAAAAATCTCTCAAACCAAGCCCACATCGGGTAAAACCACAACTGGGGCTCTACTAGCCCAAAACGACAAGTGAATGCCCTCAATAGCCAAAACCACATATAGTGAGTCGAAAAGCTTGGTGCTAGGACACCAAACTCTGGCCACATGCAATACGCCGAGGAGCGGCCACAGCGTTCTGCACTACCACGGTGACGGTCACCCTATGTAGGAGTATTCACCATCCCGTGATTCTCCCTCTCTAGAGAACCCTCAAAAAGCCAATCCCTCCCTACGAAGGCTGTCCTGTCTATCAGGAGGCTACCAGCTTTAGGGCACGTGTCCCACCATCACTAGCCACCACAGGGTCTGCCTCCTCACGACGTCCTCCACACACAGTACTCATGAGGAAGTGTCATACCTTCTGTCACATCCTAAATTTTCTACAGTAATTTAAACAAATCAAATTACAGGAAAATTAAAGCTAAACAGTAAATATCTAACTGCCAGGAACCTGTGTGTGTGGCTAGGGGACTCCGATCTATATGCACTACGCTAAACCAATCACATGTTTGCACCTACAAACCAAAATCACATGGAAAACGCATGAGTGACCAAAGTCACACAGTATGCACTCCACGAAAACCGCGGAAAACAAAACTATAATCAATTATCCTTTTAAATTCATTTCGCAAACTCTTTTCCCAAAACCTTGTAAACTAGGCCCGCACCGGCCAAAACCACAACAGAGGCTCTACTAGCCCAAAGCCACAAGCAAAGGCCATCAATGGCCAAAACCACACACAGTGAGTCGGGAAGCCCGACGCCAGGCAACCTAACTCTAGCCACACACAGTCCATTGAGGAGCAACCCCAGCGTTCTGCACTGCCACGGTGATGGCCACCCTGTGCAGGAGCGTTCACCGTCCTGCGATTCCCCTTCCTTAGGAGAACCATCAGAAGCCAACCCCTCAATGGGAAGGTTGTCTTGTATCTTAGGACGCTACCAGCTACGGGGCACGTGTCCCACCCGCACTAGCCACCATAGGGTACGCTCCTCACGGCGTCCTCCACACACAGTGCTCAAGAGGGAGTATCATACCTCCACACCCGAGCCTCAGTGCTCACAGCGATAGCAAGAGTATCATAACTCCCTGTCATACCACAAGACACCTCAACCCGTGGACAACAACCCTAGCCTCGAGACGACAGTCAAGGAGTCTCATACCTCGAGGACCCGACGCCCCTCAGCCTCAGGTATCTTGGCCCCTGACCTCAACCAAGGAGTCATGCCTGACCACCCAAGAATGTCGTCACATTCTCTGGTCCCGACGACACGGTTCCACACTGTCTTGGCCCGCACACAGAAAACCAGGAAAACATTTTCCAAACCAGGCCAACTATTTCCTTGAAATCCATTTCCAAAACTAGCTTCATATCCTTTGAAAATTCTTCCAAAACCACGACAAAACGGCGCATCAGGTGTCCTAGAAGACCACCACTGATGGCCCACAGTCCCATCTCAATGGGACAAAACACGACAATCCAGAAAGCCCTCGGAAAATACATTTATAAACTCATTTGGGCCAAGATTCGGCATGCCGAAAATCAGGTTCGGTATGCCGAAATCTACTGATTCGGTTGACCGGGGTGATTCGACAGGCCGAATCAACCAAAGGACCAAACTGACAGAAAAACGGTATACCGGACGAAATCGGTATACCTAAATTCATTGATTCGGTATGTCGAATTCTACGAAACCAGAAAACGGCCCAAACCCTATCATCCGAAATCGCCCCAACTAGGACCTCCGATCGGACCAGCTAAACAAACACCAAAAATCTTGCATAAAACATAAGATGTAGATCCTTGAGTCTACTCCAATATCCAACAAACAAACTAAAATCCATTCACCATGCATCAAGATATAAAATCACAAAGGCAGATGGGTCAAAACGACCCAAAACGCAACTATTGGCATAAATGCCCATAAATGCTCCATAAATTCTCAATAAATCACAATAAATTCGAAGAAAGTAAATTTACTATATTCCATGCAATCCTAGCATTTTCTACCAATTCCATGCTCTCTATTACATGGGGTGGAGATGCATACCTGAAAAACGGCTTCGGCGATTCTCAGCCGACTCCGGCGACCACGGCCTTGCCACGACCACGGGAGCACTCCACAGCCTTGGGGACGCTCCACCCAAGCTCCACGCACTGTCGCAGCCCTCCGCTTCACTCCCTCCCTCTCTCTCTCTGTCCGACGACGTGCGAGAAGAAGGAACAGGGGATATGGGTGGAAGGAGATGAAGAGGGGAAAGAGGAAGGAGGAGTGGGGAGGAAGGAAAGGAAGGGTGGGGAAGGAGATGTGCGTGTCGGGGAGGAGAAGAAAAGAAGAAGAAAGAAGATGAAGAAGGCGGCAATGAGAAGCGAGGAGTGCAATGCGGCTTATAAAGCCTACGCCCGTAGTAGCTGGGAACGTGCTCACCTACGCGTCTTAGCCACCGACACACCGCACGAGCAACCAACCACACCGCCCAACCACCAGCTACAACCAACAGCCTACAAATGCGGGCCCCACTGGGACCCCACACGGACCCACACCCGGGCCCCACATGCACCATGCCAAACCATGCACAGGGACATTCAAATAGAAGTAGGCCCACAAGGCCCAAGCCCAAAATCACAAAACCACACAATGGGCCTCGAAATAGTAACACCTGTCTAGGAATAAAATTTATAAAATGTAAATAATTACAAAATGAATTTTACAGTTATTACACCTTCACACCCGACAACACCCGAGCTTCAGTACTCACAATGACAGTAGGAGTATCATACCTTCCCGTCATGCCACAAGACACCTCAACCCGTGGACCACAACTCTAGCCTTGAGACGACAGTCAAGGAGTCTCATACCTCCAAGACCCAATGTCCTTCGGCCTCAGGTATCTCGACGCCTAACCTCAACCCGGGAGTCTCACCCGACCACCTGAGAATATCATCACATTCCCTGGTCTCGACGACACAGTCCCACACTATCTTAGTCCGCACAAAGAAAAAAGGAAAATCATTTTTCAAAACAGGCTAACTATCTCTTTGAAATCCACTTTCCAAAACTATTTTATATCTTTAGAAATTCTTTCAAAACCTCGGCAAAACGACACATTAGGTGTCCCAAGGGACCACCACTAACGACCCACGATCCCATCTCAAAAGGACAAAACAAACCAATCTAAAAAACCCTCAGAAATCATATTTTACAAAAGCATTTGGGCCTAGATTCAACATGCCAAAAATAGGTTCAGTATGCCAAAAACCCTCGGTTCGGTAGATCGATTTGGGTCGGTCAACCGAATCGGGTTAACAGTCAACACTCAGGCCAAAATCGGTATACCGAAAATGGTTCGGTCGACTGAAATCTCTTGATTTAGGGGACCATCCAAAAATGAACGATCGAATTTCGATTAGAGGACCTAATTTGATAGAGAAACAACATACCGAAATGGTTAAGTATGTCGAATTCTGCGAAAAACAGAAAACGGCCCAAACCCTACTATTTAAAATCACCCAAAGTGAGAGCTTCGATCGGACCCACCAAACAATCACTAAAAATATCACATAAAACATATGATGTAGACCCTCGAGTCTACTACAAAACCCAACAAACAAAACTAAAATTCATTCACCATGCATCAAGATATAAAATCACAAAGACATAAGGGTCAAAACAACCCAAAACACAACCCCCGGCATAAATGCCCATAAATCCACCATAAATTCTCATAAATTCACAATAAATTCTAGGAATGTAAATTTACCTAGATTTCATGCAATCTTATCAATTTCTACCATTTTAATGCTCTATATTACAGGGATTGGAGATGTGTACCTGAGAAACACGCGTTGACAATCCTTCGACCGACTTCGACGACCATGACCCTTGTCAAGGCACACACGACCATAAGAGAACACCACCCGAGCTCCACATGCCGCCACGAGCCACCGCATGCCTCCATCATCCCTTGAGCACACTGAAGAGAGGAGGGGGAATGCAAGGGAGGAGGGACAGGGGAGGGAGAGTGAAAGAGAGAGAGAGAGACGGGACGGAGGTGGAGTGAGATGGGTGGAGAGAGAACGAGTGGAAGGAGAGGAAGAAGAAGAGAAGTGACATGCTCGGGATGGGAAGATGCACGGAGAAGGAGAGGAGGAGAGGAAGGCTGAGCTGGTCGGCCCCGCGTATAGGCTTATATAGCCATGCAAGGTGGTAGCTGAGTGTGTGCTGAACTACGCATCCTACCTACCACAAGCCACACGAGCTCACCAACTCATACCACCAACCAACCCACGAACCCGGGCCCCACAGGGATCCACACCCAGGTCCCACACGCACAATGCCACAATGCATAGTGTCAAACCACATACAGAGACACGCAGCAAAAGCCTTCCCACGAGGTCCAAGTCCAAAAGCACAAAATCACACAACGAGTCTCGAAACAGTAACACCTATCCAGGAATAAAATTTATAAAAATGTAAATAATTACAAATGAATTTCATGGGTGTTACAGAGGAAGTCGCGAGGACATTACAAAGGCATATGTCCTCGCAAAATGTTGTTTTTCTTATTATGGAGTCATGATCTATTTTTTCAACCCTATATTCACTACTAGAAAAACAGGAAATTGCGAGGACAAATGTCCTCGCTAAGTCCTCGTTATGTCCTCGTAATTTCCTCGCTAATGACGTTTGCGAGGACATTGCGAGGACAATAAGTCCTCACTAAATGCATCATCGTTAAATTTCAATTGCGAGTAAATGTCCTCGCGAATTCCTAGTAAGAAATTTTATGAGGACTTTGCGAGGACAAAAAGTCCTCGTTATGTCCTCGCTATTAGTCGTAATTTCCTCGTTATGTCCTCGCTATTATCACAAAAAACATTTTTTAAAAAATAAATAATAAATAATTGCGAGGACTTAGCGAGGAAAATGTCCTCGCTAAGTCCTCACAAAAAATAAAAAAAATAAAATTTTCTCCATAGCTAATTTAGCTGAGTGTAGTAGCTCAGGCATGCCTACAAAGAAGAAAAATTGTAGACCATATTAGATACACAAATATAATTTGGTAAAAAAAAACAATATGATACAAAACCTGAAACAGCAGCTTTACGAACTTCTCCGTGGAAATAAAATTTAAGAAGTGGAACCAATACAGGAGCAACCTGCGATTATAGTTCAAAATTCTTGTAATGCACTTGATTATAGGCATAAAATGAGGGGAATAAATTGCTATGACCTAACCCAACCTGATCAATCCATGGGAAGAAACCCTCCTTGAGCTTATCAGCATAACAGCAAAGCATGTTACAAGCTGTGGCTTTCTCCTCCAAAATGCTAGTCTTGATTCCTATCCTTTTATCCCCAAGAGTAATGGTCTCAAAACTATATAAAAATTGTGAAATGAATATCAGACAGGAATTCTAAGAGTCAACACTTACGAAAATAAAAATTCAAGGTTTTCAAACACAATTAGCTTAAGATATACAAATTAGACAAAAAGAAAACTCAGGCTACATTTTTCAGAGCACAGATCATATAGATTGATTGATACACATACCTTGTAGATATATAGCTGAAATAAAACATACAAATTCCAATACCAAACAAGCTATTTATCTAAAACTGAAAGCAAAATCACAACGATGAAGCAAACTCAAAATTTATGAGAAACATGTTACGACATTAAAAAAAAA
>JAMKQA010248016.1:0-13780 GCA_024699735.1 Posidonia australis
GTTGTTGAGTTGGTAGCATCTGATATATTCCCACTCATTTCATTGGAAGACAGATCCAAATATCTAAGGGAGGAAGAGAAATTCCAAATCCACGCTGGGAGATTTCCTGTGATCCCAACGTTCTCCAACCGCATTAAGTATTCAAGGTTGTCTTGTGTTTGGATCCACGTAGGGAATTGAGGTCCAACTTTCAATGATCTAATATACAAAATAGATAGTCTAAATGGTGGGTTCCAATCTGAAGGTACGTTCAGCACAGATGACTTGTTCGACTCCAAAAATAAATAGCGTAGTTTAGCTAGTTTTGCAAAATGTGATTCCGAAAGAACAAATCCATGCCCCCCAAGGAACAATTCAAACAATTCTGTCAGTTCCCCGAGACATTCTGGAACGATCCCATTCATGTTGTCGTTCTGCCAAATTTCTAGAGTCTTAAGCAATGACAAACTGCATAGTGATTCGGGAACTGAACCTCCAATATCATTTCCAGATAACTCAAGATATTCCAACGATGACAATCTTTCAAGAAAGGTGGGAATGGATCCGTTGAGTTGGTTATAAGAAAGCCTTAAAGTCCTCAATGATAACATTGATCCAAGGAATTCAGGAATTGGACCAGTGAGTTTGTTGAAAGCAAGATTTAATTTTTGCAATGATAACAATGATCCAAGGAATTCAGGAATTGGACCAGTGAATTTGTTTTCAGAAAGATCTAATTGCCTCAGCAATGACAATGATACAAGAAATTCAGGAATAGAACCGTGTAACGAATTATTAGACATAAACAAGGTCTGTAGTGACGAGAGTCTTTCAACAAAAGCTGGAATGGAACCACCACTGTATGTTGTCCCACTGAGATCTAAGAATTTCAATTTGTGGAGATCAACAGTAGTTGGAATAACTGTTACTTTTGGGTCATCGAACGTACAATGTCCAAGGTCAAGATATTCAAGATTGCTTAAGTGGAACAACAATTGAGGAAATTCAGGACCGAAGTTGCTGCGATGAACTATAAGTTTCGAGAGAGAAGTGAAGTTGACATGTGGAAGTGACTTCGGAAATGATCTAATCCGACACTCCTTGCATTTAATGATAGATAAGGACGGCAACTTATTGAGTGATTGAAACCAATTAGGTGAATTTTCAAGGTTGACACAGCTCATATCGATATGGTACAAAGACAAAAGTTGTCCTAGCCAAACCGCATCATAAACTTTGAGATGATATTTATCAGAATAATGATAATTGCATGACAGATCGAGAGAGATTAATTTAGAGAGATTTCCAAGTCGAGGAGGTACGATCTCCAAGAAAACCGCACTAGAAAGATTTAGGTATCTTAACTCTTGCAAGCAACCCATGAAAGAGGGGATGCTGCAGCTGAAATTGTTAGAGCTAAGGTCTAAGTGTTGTAGATGTGTCAAGTCACACAGCGATGGACTGATCTCACCTCTCACACCCAATTGTCTGTCACGAACGTCTAAGCTGATGACATGACCAGTCTGGTTATCGCAACCAACTCCGCTCCAACTGCAACAATCTTCACCAGTCCACGAGTCGAGCTTGCCTGATGGATCATGAAGGTGGAGCTTGAACTGCGAAAGGGCCTCCCTCTCGCTTGAAATGCAACTACAGACTATTCCCGAGAGAGATGCCACCATCAGTAGTAGTAGTAGCATAAGCTGTGACGACACCACTGCTGTTGCTCTTGCAGGCACCATTGATTTCGTTTCCGCCATGAGTAATACTGGGGGTGGGTGATAAGCTACCAATGGTGGGGTTTGTACAAGTAAAGCATGAATGAGTCCTGGGTGGGGGTTGTACAAGTGCCACAAGCCAACCATATACATATATGGGAGGGTAAATCAATTAGAAGTCCTGGCGGTGACTTGGACAATCAAATCATACAACTGAGGGTGTCAGTTTTTCAAATCAGAGGCATGCATGATGGCAGTTAGACAAGAGTATCCTGCATAAAATTCCACACGCCTCCCAATCAACGAAAAGACAAGACATTTACAGCCATTGAATTGGATGTGGATTTCTTTTCTCCTTCGTTTTTCCGATTTCCGTTGTGTTCTTCAACGCAGACTCTGTCACCTGCATCACAGCTTTGGTGTAATGCATTGGTGGTTTGATTTGTAATACGAAAGAATGATATCGATGTTTCACAAATGATTTATTGGCGGAAATTAAGTTAAAGTTCTGAAAAACTCCCAACATATAATTCTTAAGTAATAGTAATGGTATCAACGCTCACAGATCATGAGTATAGGGATACAGTAGTTATTTACTAGAACACAAGGGCATATATGTAATTATAATTGTTTTCAAGGACATATATGAAAAGAATCCAATTTGAAATGACATCCCACATGCCTGATACGGGCTATGTTCTAATTTTCGGAACCATAATAAAATGCAAGAGTCTAGTTATCTTTCATGGAAATATGTATTCATGTGGACATCACGGCATCTAGAGTCTGTGTATCAATTCATAAAAAATTTCACACGTCATTCGTCGACCATCCAACTATCACTGTGTATGATAAGAAAGATAATTGCTTGAACCATGCAAAGATATGATTTAGTAGTTGAGAGTGTGAGACAATACTTAGAACCATTAGAACATCAGTGTCAAGTCTTTTGTCTTTAATTTGTTTAGTGGTAAATTATATTAACTTTGGTACATTATTATAAGATTTTATCCTTTTGTCACCACTTTGTTGTAAACTTTGGCGAGGGAAGAGTTTCTATGATGCTTCAAAGAATCTACACCTACAGTCTAGCATATCTTACCAACATTTAAATGTCTTGAGGCAGCAAAAGACTTCAATAGAAGAAACAACATTGAAAAACAAAGAGACATGCCTTGTGTTTGACATGCGTGCGTTGGCCTTTGAAGATCTATGGAATACAGAACAGTAGATAAATTCATTGTTTTGATCTTCCAAACGTTCTGATCTATTCTAACAGTAGATCCAATATGAAGCCGTTTGTTTCTTATTTACCCTATTGGTACATTATATGAGTTCTGTTATAAAACTTTCGGTTTTATCCTCTGCCACTGCATGCATGTAAGCTTTGTTGGGAGAAGTGTTTCTATGATATCCAAATAGTGCTATGCATGATCTCAAATAGTGAAAAGAATGTCTGAATTTGAAACTTCATTTATGGATTATCTACTTACAAGAAGAAGACGGTCTTATATAGAATTAATTAATGCTTATGATCTCACAAGAAATTGGAAAACCTCTAATAGAGGATCAACACTTGTGCAATGTATGTCTACCACTAATATTATTTTTTCCACTACGTACAAATTATCATCTTTATTTAGAATTAATAGTAATAGGTAAAATACAGATGCCATTATTAGAAAATATGCTTTTTATTAAAGAAGAAATTTGAATGCATTCACAATTATAAAAATAATTCAAATATGAACTTGAGTTTTCTTAATTCAAAGCATAAGATACAAATATGTGAGAAACAACTAGACAATTAATATGTGGTGAGACTTGGAAGTTATCCAAGCAGAATGGTGTAGGGGACAAAAGCATAAATGGAGAAAAAAGACGACATATTCAATGACTAAGATTGATATTAACATCAACGACGTAACAGTAGATGAATTTACCTTCGATCCAATGAAAAAAAAGGTTCCACATGC
This sequence comes from Posidonia australis, assembly GCA_024699735.1. Lineage (NCBI taxonomy): Eukaryota > Viridiplantae > Streptophyta > Magnoliopsida > Alismatales > Posidoniaceae > Posidonia > Posidonia australis. The sequence goes on from JAMKQA010248016.1 coordinate 3,674, forward strand.
AGACAAAATATTTCCATCTAAAAGATTAAAAGATACAAATGAATGTTAAGAGGTTTCACATGAATGTGTGTTGTTTTGTCTTATTACATAATTAGAGTTTGGGTCGTAGAGTTTAGAGAAAGATGAATTGTTAGAATAAATCTTGTTTAGGATTTATCCGATAATTTAGTTACTATTATCATTTCTATAGTTTTATGATTTATCTGTTTTGTTTTAACAAATTTCCTCTAACTTAATGATTTAAGCAATGAATATGTTACGCAAGTAAGATATAAATTAGTTTGAAAGAGTCCTTTAAGTGATGCTTAATTTGATTTGACGTGTATTTTTCATGTCAAAATTTACTATTAATCTTTTCATTTGAACTAAGCATCTATCCCAAATTCTTTTAATGTAGACTAATATTCCAAAATCCTTATTCTATCACCATGACTTTCTTTATGTTCTTTTCATGTCATAAGTGTGCTTTTGACCAAATGAATGGTGTAGGTGACATGAGCATAATTGGGGGAAAAATGACATTATTAGCGATTGAGAGTGGCATTGACATTGACAATGTAACAATAAATGAAACTTTAATTATTATTTTTATCTCCAACCCAACGAAGAGAAAGGTTCCACTTACGGACAAAACATTTCCATCCAAAGGATTATAAGATTTGAATAGATGTTAAGAGGTTTTACATGAATGTGTGTTATTGCCTTGTTACATAAATAGAATTTAGGATTTAAAGTTTAGGAAAAAATGAATGGTTAGAATAATGGATCTTGCCACTCACAATGATAGCACTCACAGGGAGATTATTGTAATCATAGATGAACTGGCTTCACACACATGACATCAAATGATCTTACGCTGCTAATGCAATAACATGTAAACAATAATTAATCGTATAGAAAAATACAAAATGCACCTTACCTTTCTTGAAATGTCTAGATTTATAAATACATTCCTATGAAGATCGTAACTATAGACAAAAGTAGACTTTGCAATCCAAACATGCATGCACACATGACGATTGCATCTATGTTTTTCCTAAGGTACGCTTGACATCTAAAATACACCAACACTAATTGAAAAGGACTAAAAGATTCAAAGGTTGCCAATATACAGATGTCATTAAAGAATTAATAGTAATATTATTATTTTTATTTAGAATTAATAGAATAGGTAAAGTACAGATGCCTTTATTAAAACATATGGTTCTTTTTTTGACATAGCAAAACATATGTTTTTTATTAAAGAAGAAATTTGTATGCATTCGCAAGTATTGAAATAATTCATAAAAGTTTATGATCTTGAGTTTTCTCAATTTCAAACATAAGATGTCTGAAATATGTGAGTATTATTTTAAATAATTTTTTTATGTTATCATTTTGAAATAATGACAGATATGTTGAATCAAATCTTTTACTTCTTTTTTAAAATATTGTGATCATTGTGTGGACAATTATTTCATATATTGTGGATTGATATCATAGAAAGAATGATTTCAAAACATAGAATGTAGGTAGATTTGCTTAGAAAATGGGTTTAAATGTAGGAAAGATTTTTTTTAAATATTTTACATCATTGTTTTTTTATGGAGAAGTTATTATCATTGATTGATTAATTTGATTTCTTTCTTTTTTCCTATGTAAGTGGATGGCTATGATGATAGATCTGTGTACATAATGAATGGACAGGCGAGAAGGTCTTACCAACAAAAGTAAGAATCATCCTTACCTAATATTATATGTATACATACATACATACATACATGCATGCATGCACACACACACACACATACATATATACTTGTATGTGCTAAAACATTTCTTTTATTCATAAGTACATATGAGTTCCTTCTTTGACGAGGACTTTGGTATATATGCTCCAATTTCATAAGTGTGTTTCTATAAACTCCCGTTATTAATTCTCATGTATTTCTAGGTACCCTTCTAGTTAATTGCCGCATGTATGCGTTATTCAAGAGTGTATGAATATGTAAAGCTTTCTCCGGCACATTTGAGTAATCGCATAGGATAAGAAACAATAAACATTATTGGTGAGGACTCCACGTGAAAAGATCCGTTTGATATTTTATACAAAGCGGACATGAGCCAATGCTATTATTTTGATCTTGCAGTAAATGGATGATAAAAATGAAAAAGAATAATGAGCATAGGCTGCATGGGTGTCTCGATTGTAGTCTAAAAAGTACCGAACATTCAATATTTGCCGTAGTTTTTCCAATTTGTGTTATTTATAAGTAAAAAACCATGTAATTTTATAGTGTAATACATCGAGTTGTTGTTTGATTTTATATATAGTCTAATAAAGGAAGTTAGTTTATAAAATGGGATTATTTATTCCAACCAAGGAAAAAAACTGATAACTAAGCAATGCATGGTAGGATCTAATGCAAACTTTTTAACGAATATCTAATCCAGTTGAACTTACTAGTTGCATATTTTTCTGTACTTTTCGACGACATTTTCATGATTTTTTTTAAAAAAAATTAGATCTAATATAGCTCCATCCATTCCATAATTTATAACATATCTTAATTTTAGATTTTAGTTTTATTTTTTAACCATGATTTGACACATTTAGTTTTGATAGATGAAAATTTACTAAAATTTTGTGAGTTTTGAGACCGTTAGATGAATGCACTATATTCATTGAATTTTTTTTTTCACTAACGTGTACATTATAGTTGACTAATTCAAACAATAGCGTTACAAATTAAAAAAAAAAAAAAGCTGTCGTGGAGCCACGTTCATTGCTTGAACAACTGGTCGTTCACTAGTAAACAACGCCTTTGAAATGTATGTCTAGTACTTATATTACTTTTCCCACTAGGTACGAATTATTATCTTTATTGACAATTAATAGTAATAGGTAAAATACAGATGCCATTCTTAAAAAAATTGTTTTTTATTAAAGAAGAAATTTATATGCACTCAAAATTATTGAAATAATTCTAAAAAATTTATGAACTTGACTTTTCTCAATTCAAAGCATAAGATGCCAAAGATATGTGAGAAACAAACATACAATTAATATGTGAGTGAGACTTGGAAGTTATCCAAGCATAATGGTGTAGGGGATAAGAGCATAATTGGAGAAAAAAGATGACATTATCAATGACTAAGATTAACATTGACATCAACGACTTAACAGTAGATGAATTTACCCGCAACTCAATGAAGCGAAAGGTTCCACGTGTAGATAAAATATTTGTAACTATGCTGGCGATAGCCTCGGGCTTGATGTGAAAGGCCATATGCGCAAGGATAAACAAAGTCACGGTAAAACAATAAAAATAATAGTAAAAATGCAGGAGTCGCCACCTAGTCTATTTAAAAACGGAAGACGAGAAAAAGCGCTTAAAACATTCAAATCATGCAATAATACCAGTGGAAAAGGTCTTCATAAACTAGAAATGAACAAGGATTCCTGTTACGCATGAGGAAGGTATTAGGCACCCTCGTGCGTCCGAAAAATCGGTCTTTCAATGGATTTCTTGTTTACTTATATGGAATGTCGACTTTTCAGCCTTTTCTGTACGCCCGAGGGCGATATGCAATGCCAGGCAATATGTGAGTGGTGCCTTATGCTAAACATCGGTGTATGGGTTGTAGGGTGTGTTCTAATGCTAAGAAAGGTCACCCGAGCAATGGGGTCAAGCACTAGTGCAAGGATATTGCACGGATATGATCAAAGATCTAACAATACCGAGTGATTTTCATCATCGCTTTACTATATGCAAAACATGGTCTATCATGCATGAAAAGGCTGAAAACAGAATATGGTCTTCCTGATATATCCAGGAAGACAACCAGAGAAAACCAAAAGCAAATCCAAATGGGAAACATGCTAAATACCATGCCAAAAGCTGATGCGTGCAACAGAAAACAGGCATGTGTGCCTATGTGGTGCGCCACCTAGGTGCTTTACTGAAGTCAGGAAAGTGTGCCAGAGAAAATCTTACGTCCGACAGTAAACCAGAATGCCATGCAATGTAAAATCTTGTAAACTTGCAAACTCATCAGAAAAAAACAACATGAGTATCTATCAAAATCTAAGCGTGAAAACATAATATGGGTCTTGTGCTCAAGGGCTGTATGCCTCACACAAGACCACATCATCCTTATGCTAAATAAAAAAAACAACAAGATTCAGCCATACTATCCAGATCTGGATCATGGACTGTAGCATGAGAACCTCCCAAACAAGAGGTCATGGGGCAATCAGTTCACCAGATTTCAGCGATAGGCTGAACATGCAAGATGCAAAAGTATCTAAAAACAGTGTCATCCTAGGCTGAAATCATGCATACAAAGACATGACATAGTAGAGAATAAACACCAAAACCATCAAAGTGAAAAACACCAGAAAAAACATGCAAATCATGATGCAAAGTTGATGATTTATACTCTGACCAGATTGGTGCACTAGGATGGTGCTCTGGTTTGGTGTTCACTCTGGTGCGCCATATTGGTGCTTCAGTGTGGTGCTCTCCAGAAAATCTGAATTAGATAGCAGTCTGATTTCATATTTTGGTCTAGATTCCAGAGATGAAATGTGATTAATTTTAACCAGATCGATTATTCAGACGATAAAAAACTGAAACATAATGAAAAACAGGCATAGAAAGTCTTTTTATCATTTATTTTTAAATCATGCAAGTTCATGGATTAAAGGGCTGAAGCTACTGCTTAGTAGGTTCTAGGGAATATGCAATGAGTTAATTAACTTAACAATCACATAAAGATGATAAACATGTAAAGAGTGTATTTGCAATTCATTTCATAGCAAGCATTTGCATGAATCAAGATTCAATATGTAAAACAGAGATTACATGATGTAGAATTTAACAAGGCACAGAAGCATTGTGAATATACGTGTAGGAGCAATCAACTTATCATAAAAACAACACGAGAACAGATTACTAATAGATCATATATTCAGTTCATCACATGCTTTATTCAGTGCATTATATAGAGCTTAAATAAAGGGATAAGTAAAGATTGGGTAGGGATCTTACCTTGCCTAAAATGTTTCTTCCTTGAAGGCTCGAGATAACACTTCCTTGTTGTTTTGGATGAGCTGAGAATGCTCTGGAATGTAAGGGTATCCTTTGAAAACGAGAGTGGGTCGCTGAGAATAGGTGAATGGCTTAACCAAGAGAGCTAAATGGTTGCCAATGAAGGTCTTTTTATAGAGTCTTACAGGGGTAACTCCAATGGGATCCAGACAGCCTCGCAAACAAAGAGCCTTGCGTAGATTTGCGAGAAATATCCGCAAACAAGGGTTACAAGCACAGGAGACGGAGAGCCATCAGCCAGCACCCTGATAAGTGGATGTGCGCCAGCTTGGTGCACCAGACAGGTGCACCACCATGGTGTTCCAGCTAGGTGCGCCACTTTAGTACTCCTACTTTGTGCTCCACATTGATGCTTTCCACTAGCTGCCTGAATTGCTAAGTGGGCCATGGGCTTGTGATCGGCTTGTGCAATGATCTCTGGCTAATCCAATAGGATTCAAAATGGTTGAGCTTTCCACATCCAAAGCAACATCTGGAGAGTTTACCTATGAGCCACCTCAAAATCGAGGTGTCTACAATATTTCCATCTAAAGGATTAGAAAATACAAATAAATGTTAAGAGGTTTCACATGAATGTGTGTTGTTGCCTTGTTGCTTAACTAGAGTCTGGGTTTTAGAGTTTAGGGAAAGAAGAATGGTTAGATTGGATCTTATTTATGATTTATTGGATAATTCAGTTAACAATATCACTTCTATAGTTTTATGATTTGTCCAATTTGTTTTAACAAATTTGTTCCAACTAAATAATTTAAGCAATGAATATGTTATGCAAACAAGATATAAATTGGTTTGAAAGAGTCCTTTAAGTGATGCCTAAATTGGTTTGACTTGTATTTTTCATGTCGAAACATATTATTAATCTTTTCGTTTGAACTAAGTATTCATGCGAGACTCTTTTAACGTAGACTAGTATTCTAAAATTCTTATTCTACCACCATGATTGTCTTATGCCCTTTTCGTGTCATAAGTGTGTTTGACCGATTGAATGGTGTAGACACTCCGATTTTGTGGTGACTCATAGATGAGCTTTCCAAATGTTGCTTTGGATGTGGCAAACCTAATCCCATTAGTTGAACCAATCCTAAACCCATAGCAAGCCTACAGTCCAATTAGAAATCCAGATAAGTAGGGGAGAGTACCTAGCTAGTGCACCTACCTGGAGCACCTAGCTAGCACACCTACCTAACACACTTAGCTAGCACACCAACCTGGTGCATATACCAGGCGCCCAGCCATTTCTCAGGCTGCTGGCTTTCCAGCTCCCATGGCTGTTACCTCTACCAACGAATATGTCATGGAATCTTCCAGGCTTTTCGTCTGCAAGGTTCCTTGCTTTCCTAGGAGTTACCCATGGAAAATTCCTATATATAGACCCCATAAGCAACCATTTGAAGGAACTGATCATCTTGAAAGATAGAGACATACACAGCTACACTAGCCTTCTCCAGAACTCTGCAACTATCCACTTGAGCACTCAAGCTTTGCATTACATCCAAAGATATTCTCATTCCTTCCAAAGCATGAAGGAGCTTATTATCTTGGGTCTTTCTTTTCTTTCTTGAAGGAACATCTCGGACAAGGTAAGCCCTTTTCCACTTTTCCTTTAGAGTTCTTGTCCTTTTGCAATGAAATAAAGCATGCTATAAATTCCACATGTATGGTCTGATTTTTCTATATTTTCATGAGGGTTCAATGATGAATTTATTTATCCTCTTTGTAAGATGCTCTTCATGCAAATCTACACTTTTGATTGTAAGTATGTTTAATTTATTTCTAACATAAAATCTGCAATATATCGTTTGCATGAGCTATGTTTTATTGGGTTTACTTGTTCCATGCTTGTATCCTTTGCATTTTGCATGTGTTCTTGCCATGAACCCATTTAGTCATCTTGTTTTAATGAAAATAAGATAGCTTTGGTCAGATGCGTCCTATCATGCTTTTAACTCTTAACACTCGCATGAATCAACCTGCAATAGCATAAATCACCTATCTTTATTCTGGGTCAGGTTCTGGATCTGATTGCAGTCTGATCCAGATTTTCTGGGGAGCACCTCTATGACGCATCAGAGTGGCGCACCTCTCAAGTGCACCACTCTGGCGCCCCATTCAGGAGCACCAGACTGGTCAGAGAGTAAAACATTCCATTTTGCATATCTGCTTGCATGGTTTTCTGAAGATTCCTGAGCTTGATTCTTTTACCACTTGCTCTTTTATATGCTATGGTTTTGCATGCATGTTTTCAGCTTTAAACAAGAATGTTTTCTAGTCGTTTTCTCCCTTTGGATATTCAGTTCTTGGCTAGAATCTAGTAGGCTGGTTGCACTTTACTCCTACATAGAGAACCTTATGCATCAGCCCATGATCAGTGGCATGGCTGAATCCTGCATCTTTCATTTAACATGGATATAGTGTGATCTTGTGTGAGGCTACCAGTCCTTGAGCACAAGGTCCATGGGTCATTGTATTTGCATTTCTTTCACTTTTGAGGCATGTTTTCTAAGTTTTGCGAGGGATTTTACATGGCATGATTTTCTGGAATGCATTCTCATGTGATTTGGCACTGCATGGACTTCTGTTTTCCCTCAGCACATCTTTCTGGCCCACACAGGAGCACATAGGTAGCACACTAGACTGGAGCACTAGTCTGGCGCACCAAGTAGGCACATCTGGCCTGTTTTTGAGTAGCACATCTGTCTTATTACATAATTAGAGTTTGGGTCGTTGAGTTTAGAAAAAGATGAATTGTTAGATTAGATCTTGTTTAGGATTTATCCGATAATTTAGTTACTATTATCGTTTCTGTAGTTTTATGATTTATCTGATTTGTTTATACTAATTTCCTCTAACTTAATGATTTAAGCAATGAATATGTTACGCAAACAAGATATAAATTAGTTTGAAAGAGTCCTTTAAGTGATGCTTAATTTGATTTGACGTGTATTTTTCATGTCAAAATTTACTATTAATCTTTTTGTTTGAACTAAGCATCTATGCCAAATTCTTTTAATGCAGACTAATATTCCAAAATCATTATTCTACCACCATGACTATCTTTATGTTCTTTTCATATCAAAAGTGTGCTTGACCAATTGAATGGTGTAGGTGACATGAGCATAATTGGGGAAAAAATGACATTATTAGTGACTGAGAGTGGCATTGACATCAACGATTTAACAATAGATGAAACTTTAATTATTATTTTTATCTCCAACCCGAGGAAGAGAAAGATTCCACCTACGGACAAAACATTCTCATCCAAAGGATTATAAGATTTGAATAAATGTTAAGAGGTTTTACATGAATGTGTGTTATTGCCTTGTTACTTAAATAAAATTTAGGATTTAAAGTTTAGGAAAAAATGAATGGTTAGAATAATGGATCTTGCCACTCACGAGGACAAGATTTTTTTAATCCTCACTTTCTCCTAAAGAAATTCATTGCACTTTGAGGGCAAAAGAAAGAAAAAAGTATCATCCTAGTGAGAGTAAGACAAGCTTGGAATAAGGTAATGGTAGCACTCACAGGGAGATTATTGTAATCATAGATGAACTGACTTCACACACATGACATCAAATGATCTTACGCTGCTAATGCAATAGCATGTAAACGATAATTATTCGTATAGCAGATACAAAATGCACCTTACCTTTCTTGAAATGTTTTTTTTTTCCTTAACGATTGAGATAAATAGTATTTCATCGGCTTAAATGCCTGGTAAGAAACATTGTCAAAAGTATAAATATTACATAACCGCAGGCATATCTGCCATAATAAAGTCTCAAAATTTGTCCCCAAGATGGATCAATTGAAATGTTACATCAAAAATTGTTTTTTTCTTCTAAACTAAGTCAAGCCATCATCACTCTTGCATGGCATTCTGAGAATCAACTCCAGATGGTTCATTTAAGGAAGAAGGTCTTGACGAGGAAGGGATAGAAGGTGCAATGGAAGGCTCTACAGGCTGTGAAGCCATTGCAGAAACAAATTGCAACATATCCTCCTTCTCAAAACCTAAGACAAGGTTTTCCACCCAAAATTTCATCAGAGACATAATATCGTTAATAATCAAAAAACATGATCTAAATACATCGCGAAAAATCCTACTATTCCTTTCTTTCCAAATCAACCAGAGAATGATCTGGAGTAACAAAGTCCACCCATAAAAAGGTAAATAAAACTTGAGGTGAGGGGTAGATAAAAATAAAACACCTACAGAGAAATATCCAGGGTAAAGTTTTGAGACCAAAAAGAACTCCCAAATCTTCCTTGCAAAAGAGCAATTAAGAAACAAATGATTGTTATTTTCAATATTTACAGAGCAAAACGTACATAATGGAGTACCAGACCAAGCTCTTTTTAACAAGTTTTCTTTTGTTAAGTTCCTATTTTTAATAACTAACCATGAAAAAAGCTTGACCTTTAAGGGGGTATAACTCCCCCAGATGCTTTTATAAAAAACATTACGAAGGCCCCCATCATTAAAAATACTATAAGCTGCTTTTACAGTAAAGGTATTATTTGTTGGAGGAAGCCAATTGAAGTCATCATCTCTTGTATCCAAATTTAAAGATTGCAGAATACAGACAAAACAATCCAGCTGAGATTGAAGCATAGTGGAATTAACTGAATAACAGTGAGCTAAATTGAACAATCGATTGAAATCTGTATTAAATAAATCCAAAGTTATTCTAACTAAAGCCTTTTTAAATCTAGCAACACTGTATAGTTCAGGTAAAAAGGAGCTAAGAGGAGTATCATTGTGCCATTTATGGCTCCAGAATAAAGTATTTAAACCATTGCCCACATTAACAGTTGAAAAGCAATTGAAAAAGTTAAACCCTTTTTTAATATGACTCCATAGGGGAGAGCAGAAGGGAGAAGAAGTATTCAATATTGCACCAGGACCCCTGTGCAAGTATTTAGCCCTAAGGATAGATTTCCAGACAGGGCTAAATTGGTTTGAGAAAAATTACCAAATTAACTTGATTTTTAAAGCTGCACTGAAATTTCT
>JAMKQA010248019.1:0-10191 GCA_024699735.1 Posidonia australis
CATGATTTATTTCATGTTTTGGTTTTCCTTGTCTTCCATAATAGATTAGGTGGCGACTCCGTTTTATTTTGCTTTTTCGACGTGATTTTGCCGACCGATTTCGCATTCATTTGCGGAATCTCCTCGCCGGCATGGTTACAATACCCCAATACATGAAAGAAGGAATTCAAATTGGGAATAAGGAACCCATAAAAATAAATGAAAATGATGAGTTTGCACAAGAACTCACATCCAGATTACAAAATTTGTCCCTAAACGTTATACAAGAATCAGATGAAGAAGAATCCTTAGAAAAAGATCTTACAGTTACCATTAATAAGGTTTACTCTACTTCAAAAACATATTATAGACGTCCAACTCCTGTAGACATCCAATTTGAAGATGATATCCCAATCCGAAATCACTTTGATGGTCGACCCCTCGTTGAATGGAATCTTGATGGATATAGCGAATATCAGATCCATCAATTACTCCATCAAATACTGATTTACGCCACGACTTGTAAATCACACAATAACACTGACAAGGGTATTGTCCAAGCCACAGTTTCTTCCTTTTCAGGGCAACTAAAGGGCTGGTGGGATCATTATCTATCAGAAGTAGATAGGCAAAAAATTGTTAATGCCACGAAAACAGATGAATTAGGAAGATCCATAAAAACTGAAAATAATGAGGTCATTCCCGATATGATTTACACATTAATAATTAATATTTACAAACATTTTGTTAGTGATACTAACAAAACTTTTGAGAAAAATAGGAAGCAACTTATGACCTTAAGGTGCTCGACCCTAACAGATTTGAAATGGTATAACGACGTTTTCCTATCGAGAATATTTCAGTTAGCTAATTGTAATAATGCAGTCTGGAAAGAAAAGTGTGTCTCTGGCTTGCCCCCTTTATTTGCTGAAAAGGATAGGGAATCCCTTAGACAACATCATAATAACACTCTTCCATACAATCAAATCTCTTATGGAGAATTAATACAAAGAATTAATCAGACAGGCCTAGCCCTTTGTAATGACTTAAAACTTAAGGGTCAAATGAAAAAACAAAGATTATTAGGACGAAGAGAACTAGGAGATTTCTGTTACCAATTTGGAGTAGAAAATCCTAAATTAATATCGAGAAAAACTAAAAATCATAAAGAGAAGAATTTTCATAAAAATGAAAGAAAAGAAAGAAAGAAATATCAGAAAAATAGGACTAAAAAGCTTAAGGGCAAAAATAAATTAAAAGAACAATTTAGAAAAACGCCAACCTGCTACAAGTGCAACAAAAGAGGACACTATGCTAATAAGAGTTTTGAAAGAAATACTAAAAGAAAAATTAATGAATTATTATTAGAATCAAAAGAATTCAATAAAGAAGAAATAGACAATATAATAAATAAATGACACCTTGATTCAGAAGAATCAGAAAAGTCTACTCCTGATTCTGACGAAGATTGTGACTGTTGTGAAATAGACAGTAGTAGTAAAGAATTTAAAGATGAGCTTAATGTTTTAAGCTCACAAGAACAATTTATTCCTGAAACAATAGATGCAATAGAAAACCCAAACGAAAGAAGGGAACAATTAAACAAATATCTCAACCTATTAAAAGAAGAACCCAAAAAAGAGAAGTTGGCAAGAGAAGAATACTACTCTTTTGATCAGGCTCTAGAAAGAATAAAACCAGGCAAAATGATTGAAAGACCCTCTACTTTAGAAGAATTAAAAAGGGAACAAAATGAAATGAAACTAGAAATTAAACATATAAAACAAACAATAAGTAAGTTGGAATTCCAAAATGAATCGATTCCTGATGAAAACTTTAAAGAAGGAGAAACATCAAAAACTCAAGATGATGAGTTTATTAATTCCATCAAAAGATAGATTAAACAAAAATGGCATAGTAGAGTTCTCTTAAAAATCAAAGGAGGATATATCGCCCATCACTTAGCCTTGATTGATTCAGGAGTTAATGTGAATTGCATTAGGGAAGGAATAATATCCTCTAAATACTTTGTTAAAACCACGCATAAAATAAACTCTGCTGGAGGTAATCATCTTCAAGTATGATACAAAATTCTTGAAGCGCATATTTGCATACAAGGTGTGTGTATTAAAACTTCCTTTATCCTTATTAAAAATTTAAGTCGAGGATTGATATTAGGCATGCCATTCATTAACCTCCTAAAATCATTCAAGGATGATGATATAGGAATACACTCATGTATACAAGGGAAAAATATAACCCTAAAATTCAATAAGCAACCAGAAGTTTCTTTTATCCAAGAATTAAAGAATGCTATTGAATACAAAGAAAAGTTTGTCTGTGAAATTTCTGAAGAAATAAAAACTCTAAAAATTACCAAATAGATAAGTGATAAATCATTTCAAGAAAAAGTAAAAGAGTTTCAAAGAAAATTAGAAAACGAAGTTTGTTCTTCCTTACCCACAGCCTTTTGGCATAGGAAGAAGCATGAAGTTAACCTACCCTATATAAATGGATTTAATGAAGAGAAAATCCCTACCAAAGCAAGACCTATCCAGATGAACCAAAGACTCTTAGAAATCTGTAAAAAGGAGATAAAGGAGCTTCAAGATAAAGGTCTTATCAGACCAAGTTTTTCCCCATGGAGTTGTACAACATTCTATGTAGAAAATGCTGCAGAAATTGAAAGAAGTGTACCAAGGTTAGTAATTAATTACAAACCACTTAACAAGGTCCTGCGCTAGAATAGGTATCCCATTCTAAACAAGCAAGACTTAATTAGAAGAATCCAAGGTTCTAAAGTATTTTCTAAGTTTAACATGAAGTTAGGATTTTGGCAGGTCCAGATTAAAGAAGAAGACAGATATAAAACTGCCTTTACCGTACCATTTGGACATTTTGAATGGAATGTCATGTCATTTGGTTTAAAAAATGCACCTTCTAAATTCCAGAAGATAATGAATGAAATCTTTAATCCTTACACAGCTTTAAGTATTGTATATATTGAAGATGTACTAATCTTTTCTCAAGATGTTGATCAACACAGGAAGCATCTTAAAGTATTCTTTTCCATAATTAAACATAATGGATTAGCTATATCATCAAAGAAAATAAACCTATTTCAAACCTCAACCCAATTTTTGGGATTTAAAATTGAGCAAGGAACCATATCACCCATAAATAGGGTAGTAAATTTTGTCGATAAATTTCCAAATGAAATAAAGGATAAAAAGTAACTACAAAGATTTTTGGGATGTTTAAATTACGTCTTAGACTTCTATAAAAATCTTGCTTTTGATAGAAAAATCCTTACAGACAGACTAAAAAAGACTCCTCCAAAATAGACAGCTCAAGATATAGAGGCAGTTAAAAGAATAAAAGAAAAGGTAAAAACTTTACCTTGTCTCAATATTGTAAATATAAATGCCTCTAAAATTATAGAGACAGGTGCTTCAGATAAAAGCTATGGTGGAATCCTAAAACAAAAAATAAATGACAAAGAGCAATTGGTAAGATATACATATGGTATGTGGAATGAAACCCAGAAAATTATTCCACTATTAAAAAAGAAATCCTTGTAATTATTTTAACAATTACTAAGTTTCAGGAGGATTTATTGAACCAAAAATTCCTCTTAAGAATAGATTGTAAATCAGCAAAGTATGTTCTTGAAAAGGATGTAAAAAACCTAGCAGCAAAACAAATCTTCGCTAGATGGCAAGCAATCCTTTTGATATTTTATCTCGTCAATTTTTACAACGAAATGGCCTCTAATTTAAGAGCCCAAAAAACAACATCTAAAGAAAAGAGAGTAATAACTGGCCATCCAACTGATAGATGGAGAGACACTCTTAGAAAAACTCCGTTTCTTAAAATAGAAACTCAAAGGGATGACGAAGAAACCATGTCAATAGACAACATGATTAAAAGTCCATATATTGAAAAATATGTGGATCATGTTGTTATCCTATGAACCAGTGATCTAAGTTTTGAGGCTAGCATGTTGGCAACAAAGTATTTACCTGAAGGATATTATCATTTCCCTTCAATGCAAGGAAAGACCCACAAATTTTACGAGAAAATACTTCTCGAAACAAGAAGTGCTAAAATTCAGTACAATTTCAGAAGATCCAAAAATAGAGAAGAATATGCCTTCTCTAAAATTATGATCGAGAAAGTCATTTCATTAGAAGATTGGGTTCATACACAAGACCTAAATTATTTCAGAAAATTTTATGACCTAAATTTCTCTGGTCCAAAATGTTATAATTACTGAGATCATTAGGATGCATGGAAAAAGGCCCTTCTTATTCAAAATAACCAAATGAGACATTCCTGGTTTATCCGATTTATTAACCAATTTGAAAAATCAAATTGGTTTCTTCTGACTTTTTAGGAAAAATACGGGCCAATTAAAGAAATCCTGCCCGAACAAATCAGCAACTCAGTTCAAAATGAAACTGACCTTTTGCAATTATTTGAAAAATTCGGTATTCCATGGATTATGAGATGGGATTGAGGTAAAACTACCCAATCTTTTCCTAAAATTTATCTTGACCGATGTATATCAGTAAAATGGTAAGATAAATTTAATATCTCTTAAAAAAGGGTCGTCCCAAAGGAGGAAAGTCAATCCCAAATAATAATCACTCAATCTTAGAAATTCGCCCAATTAAATCAAGACTTAACCAAGAAATTCCAAGCAAGCCATCCACAAGCAACAATACCACAATTAAAACTGATGGTGTTCGAAGAACTCTACAAAATCATGTGTCCGATCGAAACTAAACATGGGTCAACATCATCTTCAGCATCTAATCTCACTAGTCCGCTCATGAATGAAGATGACTGTTACGGAATTGAAGATTTTCCATTTGACGACGAGGCCCTGCTTAACATGGACACTTAACCCTCGACACTGTATCTCACCAAATCCTAAAGGGGCGATATTCAAAATACAAAAGGCACTTAAATTAGTGCACTCACGTGAAGATACTCAAGTGGCACACTAAGAAAGCAAAAGACGATGGCATAAGAAAACAAAATGGAAAAGTAGGATGACGTAGTGGAGCACTCAAAAAAGCTAAAAGCATGGTGTAATGGAGCACTCAAAAAAGCTAGTGCATGTGAAGAAAAAGTGTGTGAAGACGACTAACAAGCACACAAGCAAATGCTGCACACACTAAAGAAAAGCAAAAGAAAACCACATGGCACACTCATTAGAAAGACGAAAAAGAATGTTGCACTATGAGGATGGGGCAGGTGTTGCATTCCCTATATAAGGAGGAGAAATGTAAGCAAAGGAGGCATCGGCAGATCGGGAGTCATCAGCTTGAGAAGTCCAATAAAATAGTAGAGAGTCCTCGTAATATTTGAGTGTGTAAAAAAAAATCTGAGTGTCTGTAGAGTTTGTGTAAGAAAGTCCTGTAAGTTTAATCTTGCTCTTCTTGTATAAATATTCTGTTAATATAAATTTCTGCTTTATTTATATTATTGTTTCTTTTTTATATTAGATAATCTTCAAAAATATATAATTATTATAAAAAAAGGAAGAGAGAATAATATAAATAATAATAACTAAGTTAATTTTGTTAATTCAAATACTAAATTACATTAAGTTCAAGTGCTTTTAGGGTGTCTAAGTCTTATATAGATAATATTCTAGTATTCTGAACTAGGCTCAGAACTGGTATAGGGTGTTACCGAGGTGGTATAGTGGCACACTGAGAAAGCAAAAGACGGTGGCATAAGAAAACAAAATGGAAAAGAAGGATGGCGTAGTGGAGCACTCAAAAAAGCTAAAAGCATGGTGTAGTGGAGCACTCAAAAAAGCTAGTGCATGTGAAGAGAAAGTGTGTGAAGACGACAAACAAGCACTCATGCAAATAGCCACTAAAGCTCACAGATAGCCGCCACAACCCCAAAACTATCCTCAAGGTCATCACGAGGGTTCTCACAGTGTCGCGGGCTCAGGATACCAAGATACAACGTCCAAAACTCGATCGCAATGTCGAATCCACTAAAAATGAAATTCTACCTTGAGTTCTGAATATTGAACTCTCTGCACCACCAATTCACGCTAGTAAGTTGCGCTAGCAGCTCGTGCTATTTCCTTACACTAGCAATTCACGCTAATTACTTGCACAAACCACACACGCTTGACCTTGAAATCAAAATTAAATAGCTGGTTAAAATACCACTATAGGTCTAGGTTGTTACATCCTAAGAGTAGACAACTGTCGCACCCCTCCCTCCATGACAAAACGCAGAACAATCCCAACATGAGTGGCAGCAAGGAGGACGCGTCTTCTCGTCTGCTAATCGCAAAGTGCCTAACTCCCTTAAAGGAATAAGCAATCTCCTTTGTAAATGCCTTACCTCCCAATAGTCATGGTACACCAAGTAGACCAATACACACTATAGACGTGCACAATTTTCAAGCGACAAGGCTCATCTGACCCCACACATAGCAAGGTCTCCAACTGTAACGACCCCCAAGTCACTACCACAAAACCTAGCTACAAATTTTCATTTTTAATCATTTTTATCTTTGTTATTAACCAACGATTACACTAATAATGTAACTAAGGCTAAGTACTCTCAACAAGAAATAAAACTAATAAACAACAAAAATAAACTAAACTAACACTCACCTAGATCCCTGATGTGTGGTGGCGTGACCCCTCCTATATGCACTAGCAACCAACAGCTACTATCCTACACCTGCCAAAAACACACAAAACAAAGCACATGTGAGTGACCACTCAACGATCACCCAGCACGCACCCTGCCTACAACTCAGTAACTGATGCCGAGGGCAACCAAGCTCAGGCATCACACCTGGATGCCGACAAACCAAAAGGGCAATCTACCGACGCCTAGCACACAAGTACTGACATCCCTCTCGGATGCCGCAACACCAAACCAGGCAGTCTACCACTGCCCAGCAGGCTACAAAATCACAAAACCATGCCTTTAAAATCATTCTTTTCTTTTCCATTGCAAAACCATGTGCGTGCATTTTTTTTAACCTTTTATGCATGCCCGAGAAAGCTACTCTCGCCATCTCAAGCCCAAAGCAACACCAAAAGCACAACTACAAAGACTTTGCTCTATACAACATGGTCCCCTCTAGACCCAAACACACACCAAGCCATGGAGCCTCTGCTCCCAAAACAACAGAGCCACTGCTCCCAAACACTGCGCCTTAACAGGTGCCAAAACCACGGCCTCTAATTGGCCCAGAGCCTGATTTTTCCAACCAGGACTTCGCTCAAACACAAGCACAAACAATGTGTTGAACTGCCCGGTGCCAAGCATACAACACTAGCCACAAGCAGTCCACTGAGGAGCAACCACAATATCTATACTGCCATGGTGAAGCCACCTTGTACAGGAGCGATTATCGTCCCACGATTCTCCCACCTGGAGAACCCTCAACAACACCAACCCCACATTGGGAAGGCAGTCTTGTCTTTCAGGACGCTACCAGCTACGGGGCACGTGTCCCACCTGCACTGGCCACCACAAGGTACACCTCCTCACGGTGTCGTCCACACGGTGCTCAGGAAGGAGTTTCATACTTCCACACCCGACAACACCCGAGCCTTAGTGCTCACAGCGACAGTAAGAGTATCATACCTCCTTGTCATGCCATGAAACACCTCAACCCGTGGACCTCAACCTCAGCCCCACGAACGATAGTCAAGGAGTTTCATACCTCTAAGACTCGATGAACACTCGCCTCAGTCTGTTGGTCTCCAACGCAAACAGAAAGCATCGGAAAACTCTTTCTAAATCCATTTCCAAATCTGTACTTTTCTCTTTCCAAAACCCTCTTTTTGGAAAATCTTTTCAAAACCATTAAATGTCCTTTAAAACACAAGCAACATTGTGCCCAACAGTGGCATGGAAACCAAAGGCCGAGAAACCACAAACAAAATACAGCCTCGACAGCTCTCTTGTCAGGCCCAGGCAAAAGCACCTTGGGAGCGTCTGGGTTCCCAAGCACCACGCTCAACCCATGACCACAACCCAAGAAAACACCAATAAAGCATTCTCTGAGTGTCAAAACCACCCAAAAGACACAATAGCAAAGCAAACACAACCAGACACCTACTGGCTCGTATCCCTCAGGAGCACAGCTAGATTGGCTCAAACACCTGGAACAGTGCCACTGAATACTCCATTCAGTGCACCACACACAAAACCACACAAATCCTAGACCTAGGGACACTATTATTATCCCTAAAGTCCAATCTAAACCATCTGGGGAAAGAATCTACTATTTCTAAATCATTTCATCTTTTATTCTAGCCATACCCCAAGTGGAATCTTGCTAATTTATTTTTAAGCAAACCCTAGACCATTCTAATGATTATTCTAATCATTTACGCCATTATGTTTATCCTCCCAAGATTAATATATACATATATATATGTATATATGTATATGTATATATATATTAATGAAAACATAAGATAACTTAATGCAGGATCAGGGTCTGAATCGACAGACCGAAATGGAACAGTCGACAAAACCTAGTATCAGGGCACCAGATCGGTAAACCGAAAAAAACCTCTCGGTCGACTAAAACCCCTGATTCAACAGAGCGAAAACTTTCGGTCGACCGAACCAGAAATTCTGTCAACATCCAAGACTCCTAGAATGGCAGACCAAATAAATTCGGTCGACCGAATTAAGGGTCAAAGGGACAATCTGCAATAAAATGGCATACCAAAATAATTCGGCATGCCAAACCAGGCGACTGCAGGGTAACCCAAAATGGGACCCAAAGCCCAATCCTGCAAACCACCAATCCAAACAATGCAAACAATATATCAAAATGAAGATCTCGTTGATCTTCCAAACTAGACAAACAACACCGAGATCCATCAAGCGGATCTCGAGAAAACAACAAATAACACAAACGAGACACTATTCACCCCAAACCATAAATACGACCATAAATGGCCCACAAATGCACAATAAATTTTATAAAATTTACTACAATTACCAGCACACTAACATGTACCTATGGTACAAATTTAGAATCAAAATAAAATCTACGGGGAACGTACCTCCACCGAAGACGCGGCGACGTGAGACGGACAATGACGCTCCTCCTCTAGCCATGAGCTGCTCCTCTTCTCCACGCGACGGCGGCGGCTACATCCTCCTCCTCCCCACCATCTCCCTCTCTCTCTCTCTGTCTGTCAACCCTCTCTCCCTCCTGCTCCCCTCTCTCTTTTCTCTCCCTCTCCCACGCACGGGAGGAGGAGAAGAAGAAGAGGAGGAGGAAGGGGTGGGGTGGGGCTCGGGGAAGAGAAAGAAAGAAAAGAAAGAAAGGAAAGGAAAGAGAAAGAAAGGAAGGAAAGAAAGGAAGCCGCAAGCACGAAACCAAACCACGTGACCTTCCACATCTACGTTACTCGTGCCACCAAAGACTCACCACTAAACCTCTGTGGCCCAAGAGAAACCCACAAAACTCCTATGAGGGCCAACGTAGCACTCAAACCACACCACGCTAAAAGGCCAGAAACCCACAATCCAAGCGTTAGACACCACTGAGAACATGTCTCACATTAGGCATTGGGACCCCCAAAGCCTAACACGCTTGAATTCACCTTAATTATCTGGCCAAAGCATCACTCCTAAAACCTGGGTCGTTACACCAACCTGACATTCCAGCATCGAGTCTTGACCTAGCCATTTTTTTTATATCAATCATTAATACCAAACTAAATCCAAGCACAATCATTATAATAAACAACATAATTAATTACACTATTAATTGAAATAAATTTAAACTACAAACTTACCTAGAACCCTTGATGTGTGGTTAAGTGACTCCCCCTTTATGTATACTAGCACATTCCTACTCCTATCTTGCACCTATGAAAAACATCAAAACAACACTCATGAGTGACCACTAAAAGATCACACAGTACACACTGCAATTAAACACATAAACAACTTGACAACCAATGTCGAGGAACCAGGCATAATCATACCTGTAGACACCCCAATTTTACCAATCTTGCAGGAGGAGTCTGTTGGCTGAGTTCAAACCCTAACCTAGGCCTTTTAGTTCATGGGGACCCAATTGGGCCCATGAAGGCCCATTTAGGCCCATTAAACCTTGGTTGAGCCCATTTAGGCCCATCACATCATTTCAAGCCTATCGGACTTCATGCAAGCCTATTTGAGCCC
>JAMKQA010248020.1:0-29513 GCA_024699735.1 Posidonia australis
AATTAGATTAAACTTAGATTTCATTAGTCTTGATTTAATTGAGTATTTTGCTTGATTTGATTAAGGATTTTACTTGATTTAATTAAGCATTTTATTTAAGTTTCGATTTAGGGTTTTGTTTTCTTTTATTTTTGGAATTTTCAGTGATTTTAGGATTTTAATTCTAAGTTTTTTAATTAGAGATTTTTATATTAATTAGAATTTTCACTTATTTATTTGGATTTTTTAAAATGATTTAATTTAAGTTAAGACTTGAATTAGAGTTTTTGTCTTTTTTTAATGGATTTTAATTGGATTAAGTAGATTTTAGGATTTTATTTGTTTGATTAATTAACTTTCTAGTGGATTTAATTTAATTTGTTTAGTTTTAAGTCTAATTGGGTCAGAGTAGGCCAATGTGGGTCTAATTGGGCTTAATGAGCTTGCACGGGCCTAATGCACTTGTGTGGCCTTGTGCGGGCCTAAGTGTGCTAGGATTTTGGTGGTTGCAACCAGAACATCAATCGGAGTAGCCTGCTGTCAAGTGACTTCAAAATCGAAGTGTCTACACTTATCTTATACAAAAAGTAAATAGAATAATGTAGCAGCAATCTGCAATTAGGGAAAAGGTACAATTGCATGGATAACAAATCAAACTACAAAAGATTGAAAGTGCATAATTTTTTCTTAGTCACAACAACCCCCATAGAATCAAAACTACAAAAATATTGAAGTGCATAGTTTCTCTTGGGAATCACAGAGACCTTGCAGATAAATCATGACATCACATTTGTCTAAGGCAACTGCCAACCAAACAAAGCAGAGCACCATTTTCTGTTTCTGTGTTTAGCAAAGTCAATCTTTGCCTTCCTCCTCTTTCATTTTTTTCTCCCAGCGGCGCTTCTGTGAAAGATGGAGAGTTAGAGTTTCGTAAGATGACTATGAAATTCTCATAAAGCATATTAAAATGTTTTCATATAACCAAAGCCTCTCAAGAAAATATATCATAAGAAGCTCTTGTATCTCTCCAAGCATCAATTAGCTATCATGTCTGGTGAACGGAAAAAACAGTGGGACCCGTTTTCTATATATGGGGCTTCAGTGAAATCAAGTATCTGCGATGAAGTGGAATTCTCACTTCCAAGTAGCTGTGGCCTACAACACTAAGCAATTGCAAATTGCAGGAGCAGCTCGAAAAGATATATGAGAAAATTCGGACTTGGAAAAAGGACATGGTGACTTAACCAAAATATCCTAAAAATCTCTTAGCGACTTCATCCATTGTGAGTAGTGTAAGTTTTATACATGGGAAAAGACCAATGAACAGGTAGTATACCTAAATATCCATGAAAGTGGAAAAGAGTTTAACTAAGAAGAAAGACACCAATTCAGACACATGATAGACAACAAAGCAATTCGATCAAAATTTAAGTTGGATAATATACAACCAATTTGTCATAAAGGACTTAACAATGAAAAAAATCAAGATATAGCCCTATAAATCGTTTCAGATGATGGGAACTACAATTTTGTTACTTGTCACAACAACAGACAATGAGCAAGTGAAGATTTAACAAGCACAGATATTTATTGAGGATCTGACAAGAGTTGGCTGACTAGCAAGCTAGATCAGCAGATCATCTACATAAGCTTTTGAGATGTGGGATCTAATCAAGTTGTGGCTAAGGTGCCTCTTTGTCTGAAATTTTATCAAGATTCTGGAAAGTGTCTGTTGCAATTAGTATTGTAGTTTCAAAAAATGAGTCCCCCGTGTTAATATGGATTGACATAGAACTTTGAACCATACTTATTAAGGTGTCAAGGTATTGAGCTTGGGTGCCTAGGAGCCATTAAAAAAATAAAAAATAATTATTTTCAATATTTTTATTATTTATGTTATATATTATTAAATGCAATTATGCATTGATATCTCTATCCTTAACTCAACTAATCCCTAAATAACATTGAAATATATAACAAATGACAAGATAACAATAAAATGTAATAAGATTAACATCAAAGCATCAATATAAACACACAATAACATCTAAATAAGTTCAAAACAATGAAGTTCTAAACTTTTAGTAAGTCTTAATGAAGCAAAACAAAAATATAAGATTATATAATCCATGTTTATAGTTGAAATCCTCATTTATATCCCTAAAATCCATATCCGGAACCAATTAGGATCCACATAACTAAAAGAAACCCTAAGCGTTAAAACGTCCAGGATGATAGGGGGCCGCCTCAATAAGTATGCTTTGAACACATTGAAACATGTTGAATATCCTATAACAAATTTTATGCAGGTTTTTTAAGTAATTGACCTGATGGGACAACACCAGTCCCCCATACATCAAGAACCAAATAGCTCCAAAGTCATAACGCCACATATATGATACCACATGGAAAGAACTAAAGCTATCTTGTAGCACAAACTGGTGTTATTCAATAGTGCAATAGCCTAGCATAGGGGTGGCAATTTCTCACCCAATATGCCAACCCAACATTTCAATGAATTAGAGTTGTTGACCCATTTAATAAATAGATTGAATTTAAGTTCAGTAGAGCTAACCTGTTTATGACCCGTCAACCTGTATAAGGATTTAAATATTTAATTTTTAATTTAAATTTATTAAAATATGTAATTATAAAGTTTGAATTCTATTTAACATTTTATATTATTTATGTACTCAGTTATTCACTTGTGTCTTGTGAGTAATTATTTAGGTTTTTATTTTATTTTGATAACATTCAAAGATAGATAAGATTAAATAGGTTCAACTGGTTAAACAGGTCGAGTTGACCTGTCTAACTCATTTAGCAGAATAAATGAGTTAAAACGACTCGTGCCAGGTCAATCTGTTTATAAATGAATTGAATTCGAATTGGTATTTTCAACCCGTTTATTATTTGGGTTGGTTGTAAATGAATTAAGTTGGAAATGGGTTAGCACAATATAACCTGTGATTGCCAACCACATTCTCTATCCGAAAGGCAATAGCAGATCTAATTGATGATCTGCCTCCCCTTTCAGTATCACCTACAACTTGCAGACAGGCATCCATTGCATTGAGTATTGCTGGATTAGCTCTCTTTTTTAGTACTAAAATAATATAAACTAACAAAAGATAATGCTGCAAAGTCAATATAATTTGTCATATTGTCATATCTGATTCTCCTTTAAAAAAAATTCATCTTCACTTGTTACAAACTAAAGAAAAGAACAAACACGAGATATATTGTGAACTCTTAAGACATCCATAAACAACAAAAGTATCAAGTTGTATTCACATCAAGTTCTTTAGCAGAAGAGACAAAAAAGGAAAGATGCATCCTACATTTGCAACTACAGTGAAAATCACGTAAGACTATTATTTTTAAACAAAGTAATAATCAACAAAGTATTTTTTCAAGGATTCAAAGAATGCATTCTAATTGACAACATTAACATCCAACAGCAAGGTTCAGAAAATTAGTAGCCCATATTTGTTCAATCAAAGCACTTATTACTGATTATACAATTAATCGCCCTTTGAAGCCATTCATCAGCACCATTAGTGAGACTGTTAATTTGATTAATCTGATAACTGAAATTATTTTTCCAACACTGCCACATTTACACAGCAGTCTAATTGCTCATTTTGTGTAAGATTCAGTAATTATCTTGCTGAGTTATGCACAAAATGTTCTGCAATTGCTAATGTTTCATTCTGCACATCAAGGACCAAAAAGCGTTAATTGGAAGATAAGGACTTCATCCCATTCACTAGAATGTATTTATACCAAAGTAATTTAAAATATTGTTACATTCAGAATAATTGTGCCAAGATTAGTCTGTCAGACTATAATGGTAGCTACTTTGTCAATCGGAAGGAAACTTAGAAGGCCTTGTGAAAGTGCTAGTGTTATGTTTGGATTTATTAGAAGAGAAGCATAATAAATATTGTTATTAATAATGAAGATCCCACTTTGTTACAGAGAAAGGAAAGAGTACAAGTAGAATCCTAATCAAGTAAGGACACATCAAGTAAGGATCGTGTTGGGGTTTTGTTGTTCCACTTTGTTTTTCATCTAGCTTTTGTTTTTCTGGTTCTCCATGATGGAACTAGCTTTGGTCAGTTTTTCTTAGTTTTCTATCCTCTGGATAGATCCCTGTTTTTTTTTTTTTTTTGCATTCTTCCTTTGATTTTTAATGAACTTCACCTTTAATGCTTAAAAAAAGGATACATAAAATATAATCTAAGACACGTGGTTACACTAGGAAGTATATTAGCCCTGCTATACTCAAATAGAATAACCTATCTATTCTAACAGGGTCGATCAATGCAGGGAAAGAATTCACTTAGATATGTAATTTAATTTTGATTTTTGAAAGTGACTTGGTTGTACAGAAAATGAGACTTTAGAAACAAAAAATGATAATTAGGGAGGCTCAGATGGTATATGTATTTGTACCTATGAGCATTCAAATGCAGCCTGAGAGTGTTATTAGAAAATGAAAACTGTGTGGAGCTGGATGTAGTCATGTAGATCTTACAGAAATTACTCACCTAATTTAGACATCTAGTGTTTCCTTTATCATAAAGCTTCATGTTATAGTGCTTTTGGGTAATAACTTAGATTAAAAAATAGAATACATGAGGGAATCCATGTAAATTGTGGTGGTTTTCACTATCAATTATCTGCTGATTTCAAACAGTGCTTCTTGGTTGTTAAACTTCCTGTCTTGAGCCAGTCCAGCTCATTCTACTTCCGAAATGTATGATGCAACTGCATTTACATTGCAGATAACATCATCTTTGATTCCTGTTTCTCCGCCAGACCCCCCAAAAGTGTTGAATATTTAATTAATTAAGTTTAAATTAGACTTAATTGGATCCATGACATTTGATCAAATAATACTCATGTTAAGCCCTTTACATTGTCTTTATTAATAATGTTTAAATGTCTAGTGGTAAGTCCAAAAGTATAAGTCCAAGAGAGTGAAAATTTTGAAGGGAATGTTTTAAAGAATATTTTTTGTACATGTATGTGAGACTTTAATCTGACATGGGAGATGTGGAAAAACTTAGATGGTCCTATTTTCAATGAATTCTAGAACAAATGTTCACAAGAACTTAGATTAAGCATAAATTACCACACACGTGCACGCACATGCTAAGACGAGCCAGGCTCGAACTCAAGCTTTAGGCTTTCGGGAATGGTCTCGAGTCTCCGGCCTTTGGGTACTTTTTTCACAAAATTACAATGATTGATTGAGTTTAATTTAAGACCTTAATTAATTACTTTTGGACCTTACTGACTTAATTACAATTGGGTCTTTCAAAAATGACCTCCAACGGACATGTAGAAGCGGTATATGAGACAAGAGGGCAACGATTTTGAGAAAGATTTTTCTTTTCTCTTCTCTCGCACTTTCCCCTTCTATTCTCTGTATTCTGACAACTCTATGTCCTAAAAATAATGACTCTTTGTACTACTTCAATCAGAGACGATTGAACTGTGATCGCAATGTAGACGAGAATACGGTACATTCTTCATCTACTGGATCATTTATCCTAAGAGGAATAACGTCGAATCCTATATTCCGACATGAAGATGATTATTTTCTCTAAGGTTAGTCCTTTGGGGCGACTCGATCGAATAATCTCTAACCTTATCTCTTTGTTTTGATTTTATTTCATGTATTGTTTGTTCATGATTTTTCCTAGATCGTACGGCATGGCTATTAATGACATGTTAATAATCTCAATCAATATGTTTATACATATTATTTCACGTATTTTTCCAACAAAAAGTCCCACCCAACCAGTCCCCCAACAGTGGAATAGTATATGTGATCATCATAAAAAGATAACATATAGCATTGCGATCAAAGCGATAACCAAAACGTATGAAAACGAACGAAATAACGGACCTTGTAATCCAACAACATTTGCGGCATCTTCTTCATCAGCTCCGCTGTGTTTGCTCGTCTGGAATTCCCCAGAAAACGCACAATTTTAAACTCAAAGAAGTAAAAAAACTTCACAAATGAATAAGCTAGATAACTCAGGCAAAACCAATTAATCCAGGCAAAAACGAGAGCTTTGACCGGTTAAAAAACGCACTTTTGAGCCGATATGCGATCGCACTTGTGCCCTTTCCTGACATCTCTCATCTCCTTCCTCGGTGGATCATAAGGCCAATCCCTAAACCACCCGAATTAGAACAAAAAAGAAACCCAAAAAAAAAAAAAAATTTAAACAAAGCAAGCGGGAGAGAGAGGAGAGACAGGACGGGCGACATGGGGGTTGCGTACTCTCCGGCAAGGAGGACCTCCCTGCGGAGGTGAGCGCGGTGGCGGGCGCTGATGGCAAGGGGCTTCCAGACTCCGAGCTCCCAGTAGCCCCACACACCCTTGGAGAGCTCGTTTTTGTACTTCGCTAGCTTCACCCTCCATGCGCACTGGTTCCCTCCGACTGCTGCACCCTCCAGCGTCTTCGACAGCACTGACTTCGCCGCCGCGGCCGCGGCTTTGGCCTTTGCCGCCATTGCTGCGCACCACTGCTGAACAGACCGACCCACTTTTGTTCTGCGAGCGCGAGAACCAAGAAAAAGGCCCCCCAAAAAAAAACCGAGTGTTTTGAAGAAAATAGGTATTAGGCTGTTAGCATGTTTTTTAAATTTCCTCGACTTAGAAACGTGTTATCGTGTAAAGATGTAATTATTCAGTGGTAATTACAATTAATTTTTTGTAGTTGCAAAATTCATCATCCGTCCATATGCTTAGTTAGCATTTGGTACGTTGGAATAGAGACTAAAATGGACTAAAATGGAATTAGAGAATTACATTCCAATGTTTAGTTAAAAAAAATCTTTAGAATAAACATGAAAATGAAATTCCCTTGGAAATCAAATTCCCATTGAACATGGGAATTTCATTCATTCTCGAGCGGTAAGGAATTTGATTCTCATTCCATTAGAAATCATCCTAAAAACGTCGTCTACCCTTCTTTACGATCGTTCCTCCTTCTCTGCAGCTATCCCTCCTCCTCCGTAGCGTGTTCCTGATGTCTGTTACCCTTAATCATAGAATGTGGGTCGAGCTGGACCTACCTAGGCGTACTTGGCCCAAAAAAGTAAGGGCCCGCCTGGACCTGGACCATGCCGAGTCAGCCCGCAGGTTGCACCGGGTCGAGCCAGGTGGAGCCTCTTTTAATAGACCATGGGCCCGACACAGCCCACGGCCTGTCGATGGGCCTGGCTGGGCTGGTCCGGTTCATTGGGCCAAAATTTAAATTTTAAAATTAAAATTTGTTATTAATAAAAAATATTTTTAATACATTAAAAAAATAAAAAATACATACAAAAATAAAAAAAATGCAAAAAATGTTTTACATCATTGCACTGTAACATTCTTGAGGAACTTTACGAACTTTTTTTTTATTTCGGGCCCACGGGCCCCAGTCCTTCTTTTTTTTTTAATTTCTAGGCCGACCCAGTCTGGTTCGACCTGGCCTAATCCTCATTTACGGGCTAAAATAGACCTATTCTACGGGCCTACGGGAGCCTAGCACATGGGCTTGGCACGGCCCACAATGGGCCTGGCCTAACACGTTGCTGGGCTAGACGGACCAAGGCTGTGGTGGGCCTGGGCTGGGTCGGACGACCCAAGGCCGATCCTATCCGATTTTCATGTCTAGTCACCCTCTTCCTCCTTTGAGGCCTTCCCTCTTACTCTACAACCTTTTCTCTTCTACAACAATCTCTTTTATGTATTTTTTTGCTTTTTCGTCTTCTTTTCCTCTCTTTTTTGTGTATGTATATTTTTTTTTACAAAGAATATTGATTTTTTTTATTGTCTTCTTTTCCTACAAATTTTTTTTATTCTACCAAGAATATTTTGTTAATGCTAATTTAGAAAAGATTATTTATATTAATGTTAATTTAGAAAAGATTATCTATGTTAAAACTTTTATGTGTATGTGTATATGGAAAAAAAATTAATTTTTTTCCCAAATTGACAAGATATTTTTGTTAATATGTAGTTGTTAATCTTCCATAATTTATATTTTCATTTCGATTCTATTCTTATGTATCAAATACTAGAAATAAATTGTTTATCAATTCCATTCTGTAATTTCATTACATACCAAACACAGAAATAGAATAAATCTATTCCATTCCAAATTCCATTCCAGAGTTCATTCTATTTTTATCTATTTTCATTCTAATGTACCAAACGCAGCATTAGTTGAACGATCAAAGTTAAAAAAAATTAATATTCACCAATCCACAAATATATATGATCCAATCATTTATTAAAAATTCCTTAATGATATCCTTACTTATGTCTATTTTTCACTTTAATATCTTCAATTACAAAATCATTCAAGTTGGTACTCTTAACTATTCTCACTAGTTAATTTAATACTTTTGATAGGAATTGTTTACTTTATAAAAGAAAAGGACAAAAATATCCTAATATTGAAATATAACACGTTCTTCCCTTTTTATTAGGTTTCTTGTCAAATGATTCACCTCCACCACCATCCTTTACTATCTTTTAATATTACCTAGCATTCATCTCCGCCACCACCTTCTCCTTCTACAATCGGTGAATCATTGTCATCACCTCCTCTACAACAGTAGCGACCACACTCCTCTCCTTCTCCAGCTCTGTAAAGCGTCGATCGAGCTGATTGATCTACCTCAAGCACCAATTCCAAGACCCTCACAAACACCCTCCTCCTTCTCATTGTCCTCTTCCTCACCACCACCACTAATTTTATTAACTAACCAACTCACCTGACCACCCATAGGCAGCATTTCCCTAACAAAACTGGTTTTCCCTACTCGAAACTAAAAAGCAACAAGAAGACCTAAACAATGACCTACAAGATGACTCCTCACTTCCTAAGAATCCAACTTTCAAGGTCAAGATGGAGTCGAATAGAGGTTTGGTCCTCACAAACATCCAGACAAACCCAATTCTTGAAATGGATGTATTAACAAAGTGACATGTGTTGCGCCTGGGGTCACCAAAGAGGTTGATGTGGCATGGGTAGGGGAGGGCTAGGGCAAAGATGATGAGGAAGCTACAAACGAGGTAGATGATGATAGAACAGTAGAGGAGGATCGCAATGGTGAGGTTGAAGAAAGCACCCACCAAAGTGCAAAACATCCGGATTCTCCCCACACGTTATGATCTCTCCTTCCTCTCCATGAATTAGGGGCATAACTATCATTCTATTTAAAAACTTAACAACATTACTCCAACTACACTAAATTGTTTTATAAATGAGGTTACCAATATGAAAAATAGGTATAGTTGAGGGTAATAATAAGAATTTACTCTTAAAAAAATCCAACCATCCGTCAAACTTTACCACTTGCCATAAAATAAGCAATATTCCTTACAAATCACAATCCAAGATAGCTCAAGTACAATAATGTATAATTTTTTATATCTTTAAACAATCTTACAAAAGCTTGTTGTTTCCCTTGTCTTGTAAATGAAACAGAGAAATAAATAACAATCACATAAATAAGTTGCTTTCTTCCTAACACTCGGGGCAGGAAAGTGGGCCAAAATATTGGTGTAACTTCAACTTCATCTAAGACTCCGTTTGATAAAAAATTTGGACTCGTAGATAGTCCTAAAATATTGATATGACCATTAACTAAACTAAACATCTATTGAAATGACAGATTCTACACATATGTCGAGACAAAATTAATTATGTTTTTATATTTTGTTTAAGAATCTAACATCAAATAAATTATGGAAGAATCAATCTTTTACACCAAACAGATTTTACACCCATAATCTCATAACTATTCCATTTCGACTTACATATATAGAATAAAGATTATACATCCAAAATCTATTCCTAAATTTTTACCAAACGGGACCTTAAGCTTTGTTGCCTTCCACAAAAACACTACTTGATGTTACAACACACTCTTCACTCTTCACATACACACACACAAGCGCAAGCTACTCACTTACATGATACCTCCACTATTGTACATTCTTAGGTAACGTTAACATTTCACTCCCTACCCTCCCTCATCCTCTTCCTCCTACTTTGTTGAGCTTTGCTTGTTCATCATGGATGATAACCTATGTTTACAATAAAATGAATTATTAACCATAAACCTTGATGAAATTATATGTTTTATCTTCTTCTTTTTGTCGCAAGGTAATTTATTAAGTCGCAGAGGAGTCCCAACGTGACTTATTAGTCTTGATGGAGACCTTGAAACATACAATCATTTGTCAACTCAACTACTTAAATTGGTCCATGTTCATTGATTTTATCAATTATGATAGTATCCAGATCCAATGATCATACATATTGTACACTCAATATGCTTAAGAGAAATTGCTCTTTGCCTCTTTTTTTTACATTTTTCCCCTGTAAGTGTGTGATAGATCTCCAATAACAATGTGGGTACAACATTGGTGGCAACTTCTATGTCAAAGAATACAATAGTGATAACAATGATTGAAAAGTCTTCTATCACAGAATGATACATTCCGAAGAACTTCAACTCTAGGAGAAGTTGCTAAATTGCCAATTTAAGATTCTTTCCGTCAATTAGTTGGCAATTGATATGATAATTCAAATCTAACAATAGAATTCTTCTGTTCATTTTTGAAGAACCTTGAACCCCTGATCAATATGGAGTTCGTTTGGAACTTTCAAAACCTAGAAGTTAGATTCTGGATTTTTTTCAGAAGCTGTTTTCTGAAAGTTTTTGTAGAAGTTAGATTTTAGGTTACTTGTAAATTCTTGTATGGTCAATAAAAATCTTATTAGTAAAAGTTAAATTATAACAATATTTTCTTTTGTCAAGCCTTAATACAACTCCCACCCTCATTTTTCTTCCTTTCTTGTGCCTCTAAGTAGGAAAAAATCGTAAAAAGTGGAAAGAAGTACATCAAAGCTAAATATTTCCATGCCAACAACTACCGCCACCACCACCACACCACAAATCATCATTTGCCTCTCCCCTAAATCCCACCGCCACCACTTCCCCTCCTTCACCCTCTCCCTCTCCTCACGTCTCCCCACCTCCACCACCTTGAAGGGGCTAGAGCCGACGACCTTAGGGAAGGACAAGCAAAGGGTGGCGGTGCTTGGCATGGGGTGGGTGTGCACGTTAGTTCATGAAGTGAATCGACACCAATCTCTAAGATGTGGTCTACATCTTCCCAAGGAACCACATGGTCTTCACCCCCTGCTACTCACGTTCACCAGCGTCAACACACTTGAGTTCTAGTCTGTTGTAGAGTCGATCAGACGAATCTAGCTTGCCATCTCCAGTTTGGTCAGGAGGTGCATTTTCATGTAAAAATTTAAAAACAATAAAGATATAATGGTCATTGTGTAACTATTTCTGTAACTTCTAATATAAGTTTTCTCCATCTAAATCCTATAAAAGTTATCAAATATACATAATTTTTCTTATCCAAAAATTGTAGTTTATATGAAAAATAGAATGAAAAGATTATATTTGAAATTACTTTTGTCTATTTTCATAGTTTACCAGAAGTTAACCACTCATAAGTCAGAAACACTTTCGAACAAATCCATCTCCACTTTGTCAAATCCATTAGAATCCAATCATTGTACATCATACAATTGTAATGGTGTGCTACGGTGACCTAAACTTGTTTGGTAACTTAGGTAGCTCTCATGCGAGTAGCCTTACATAGGGTTCGTTTGGCAAGATTTATGGGAGAAGCTAGTTTTTGATATAAATGCTAAAAGTTAACTTTTACCATAAATTGTAGAAGTTTGTTTGACAAATAAGGATCCAATGTAGATTTCGATTTATGGGTGTGTGTTGAAAGACAAAAATAATCCTATATGTACAAGTAAAAAATTAAGGCTGACTGTTTTCTCTGTTATGCCTCCTTCTACCATGGTCTTCCACTGGATCCCGCTCTTTCAGCGCAATCGTCATCTCTCCTCTCTCTTTCTCTCTCATGCCTTCCATTCTCTATCGACCCTCCTTCTATCGTTTGCCTCCTTTCTCTTCGAGACAAATGTTTCTCTTCTCTGCCTTTGATCAGCACAACCGTCCTCTCTCTCACTATCTTGCGCCTCTCTTTCCACCGCAACGTAGCCAGCAAAAGAGAGGTTACGTACTTGTCGTCGCCATGGATGACCAACCGTTGCAGTTGATGGGCCACCTGTCGTTGAGGTTGAGGTACCGTCGCCGTGGAAGACAGTAGGAAAGAGAAGAGAAGGATTGAGGATTTAAAGACGAAGGAATCGATGACAAGTGTAAATATGTATAGGTGTTCAAAGTAATTGTCAGATTTGTTAAAGGACAAATATAGAAAAAAAAAAACAAATTTTGATCAGAAACTACCTTTTTTTTACTTTACATTTGTAAAGAAAATACAATTAGAGAAGTATATTATTGATTAAATCTATTTTATATAATTTTTAGACCTTTTCAACTTTTATAAGAAACCACCAATCTAGAAACCGTAAAAAAACCCTCCCAAACGCAGCCATTGGCACAAACGGCAGCCCCACATAAGTCGACCAGTCGACCATTAGTAACTGCTGACTATTCATTACACATTCTCAGAAACACGCAGGGAAAGAAGCTCCATCTACCCAATGGAATCCATTCCATCGCCGCCACTGCCAGTCTCCGCCCCAATCCTCTCCTCCTCCTCCTCCTCCTCGTCTTTCCGCCTTCCTCTGCCACTCAACCTCCGGACAGTGCCCCACCTCCGCCTGAAGAAGCCTCACACAGTCGGTGTTCGCGCCGCCGCCTCCTCCTCCTCTCACGCTTCCAGTAATAGCTTTTCAGTCATTTTCTGTTTCGTCGTTCTCATTTTTCTTCTTCTAAACTCCTGTGTTTCTTTGTTTTTTATAGCGGTCACTCTTCTGGATTATGGCGCTGGGAATGTTCGGAGCGTCCGGAATGCGATTCGTTATCTTGGGTTTGACATCAAAGACGTGAGCTTTCTGTTTTTTTTTTCACTGTGTGGGTTGTTCAAATCGTATGTGGTGTGTTTGGAAGCTCCTTTGCTGGTTCCATGTGGGTTTTTGATAGTTGACACAATGGGTCTTAGGATGGATCGTCACTCTCGAAGTGGTCAGATTTTAGTGTCATTTTTTGCCTCCGAATTTCATTTTCGAGTGGTGTCAATTGCTCCACACCGATCACACAATACACTTTTGAATACCGTCATCGAAATCCAAGCCCCAAGCTAATTATGGCAACCTTAATTTTGGATTAGAACTTCCATGTGCATATGCACCTAGATTAGTTCTGTGTGTTTTTGGCATTACTTTCAAGCTTTTCATGGCAAGCAAACAATGGAATGATATTCATGTGATAAACTTGCTTATATGTTTGGATTCTGCTGCTGTTATTTTGCGCTGGATTATATTCATATATTTCCTTCATTCGTACTTATTATATGGAGATGTAAACTGCAGAGACATGAAGATATCTTAATTTTCAGCACATCAGTTTCTTTATCTTTGTAGGTGCAAAAACCAGAAGATATTGTTGATGCAGAACTTCTTGTTTTCCCTGGGGTTGGTGCTTTTGCCGCAGCAATGGGTGTGTTGAGCAAGAATGGGTAAGCACTACACCTACTGGAAAAATGTGCAAATATAACCTCTCACAAGTCACACCAATCATTACTTACTTAAGAATGTATAGGGGACTTGCATGTAACAACCATTATAGCTGTACCACTCCTCTACTTTTCATCATGATAAAAACTTAACCTTACATTGATTATGAGCAATAACATACAATGGTGAAATATATTGAAAAAAAAATCATAAGAAACCTTAATAAGCTATGTAAACTTCACGTCTGCTATCAACTAAACTTGTAGTGTTTGCCATATCAATCAATTTCAAAAGTATAAGAAGATATTCAATCCAACTGATATGGACTTTATTGCCATCCTGTCCTAGAAAGAATCAGTTTGCTTTTAATATTTTTATTTTTTGTTGTATGCTTTCTCTGTTTGTTCATTGTCTTTGATCCCGTTTCTTCTGGTTCTATCTGCTGTATTCATTCCGTGATTTTAATCGTATATCTTTTTTCTTGCTGCTCAAAATATTTCTATGTGAAATTTGTTGTTTGAAATGTGTAAATTTCTATTTTAATTTTTCATAATAATGAATTTAATGAAAATTGGGGATCTAAGTACTCTCAGACAAGTCTTGAAATCTGGCAAATAACTGTGTGTCTGAGCTCTGCAATGTGCTTGCATATTACTTCTAGTTTCCTTGAAAAAAAGAAGCTATCACCTTCTAGTGGATACATAATATCTTATAAAATTAGAATCTATTAACACTAGAAAATTCGATTAGGCACTCTATGACTAGATATTGCAAAGTCTTAAAATTATAAATTGCATTCTGCAGGATGGATGAAGCACTATGTCAATACATAGAAAAGGACCGCCCTTTTTTAGGCATCTGTCTCGGTTTGCAGTTACTTTTTGAATCCAGTGAGGAGAATGGTCCAGGTAAATTCTGTTCATCGTAATTTTCTTTGGTACATATTGTTGCTGTTAGTACTGGAACCTGCAACAAATTGGTGACTGCATAACCTACCTTTAATGACTCATGGGTCAAAGTATGAGATCATTCACAAATGACGCTTTTCACAAGGTGAAGCCACTAATGTGGTGTAAGCATGGTACCAAATGTCGACGCGTGTCGTCGAAATTTCACCGACACGTGTCTTATTTTCAATGTACCGATACAATTCCGACACGACATTGACTTAAAAGTTTTCTAAACAAATGTGGATTTTTTTTACTGTGTTTCCATGTACACGATATTGACATGTCGACATTTTACTGACATGTATCCGTTTTTCAATTTGCCGAAGTTCGACACGAAACCGACATTTAAAACATTGGGTGTAAGATGATCATGCTGCTCATTGCAGTAATAGTGCCATAAAATCGTATGGTTTCTATGATCTTAAATCGTCATTTATTGCAAAAAAAAAGAGCTTGTTTTTATTTACTTTTCAGGTTACTTTGAGACTAAACTGAGCTTATAAGTCTTAAATTTTAAGTTAGAGAAAAAAATGTGAACAACTGGATTTGCGGAAAGAGTTTGTTGGAATAAAGTGCTATACAAATTAGCTGAGTTTTGAGCTCCTCAAATTCATTCACTCTCTTCTAGTGACGTCAAATTTATTTTTTGTTGGATATAAATGAAGAAAAAGATTTATAATTGCCTGCATACAATGGTGTTGGAGCTGGGTTTTGTTTTTATATGTTTAATTTTTTCCTCCCTTGTGGAGCAACGACCAACTTGGAGGAGTCACAGGTTATAGGTGATAAGGATTAGAATTTCAGTTTGAGCCTTGGCAGTTTAGAGGTATACCTTCAGCTTGATTGGTATTTCAGAAACTATAATCTTTTGTTAGTTCTCCATTATGGTGAATGAGACACATAGATTCTGTTATTTTGGAAGGATTAAATTCCGTGTTAATGATCATATATTTGGTATTCCTAGGAAGGTCTTGATGGGAAATTTTAAGATAAGCACTGGATATCAAGGGATTTGTCCCTTTAGAGCTATCAAGGGGAAGAGGCCGAGGAAATGCTTTTGTCATGTCTCGTAGATGTGCCATGTGCTATATGCTATACTGCTATTGTCAGGTTGAAGGGCCAAAACATCTAATCCAACATAACCATTTCAAGTTTCTGTTCTGGTAGTCATGCAATATTTGAGCCAGTTATTTGCTCTACATGTACTATATTCTATTTGGAATAAAAATAACAAATGTTCATTTTTTGTCATGACATTGGGCCTTGAAAACTGTTTTCTAGCTTGTCTCTGTTATACAGCTGATTAGGGTTCTTACTTCTTGCCACCATTACACTGTGTCTGACAGAGGAATATGATGTTGGCCATGTCGATTTCTTTGCACACTCTTCATGGTTCTTTACATATCTTTTGCCAATCTGTATTTTTTTAGCATAATTTGTATTTTATTTTACTTTGGTAATATTACTAGTATGGGTCTATGGCTTTAGTGAAAGTGACATGTAAATAATGTCAATATACTAAAATCTATCTGGCTCATGAAGTCGCAAGATCTACGTTTGATTTGCCTAAATTCCTGAACAATAACTGTCCAGTTTTTTAATACTCCTCATTTAGCAACATACTCATAACAAAAGGCTATTGCATTTATCTTTGCCATCGTCCGTGGTAGTGTCTATAACTTATTTAGATGGAATGCCACAATAATGCTGTTGGAAACAACTTGCCTAATTCTAATACATTCATAGCTTCAATGCATTTATTGTCGTACATTAATTCCAGCGAATTCTGCATCATATTATCTATATATATAAGAGAGCAAACCGAGTGCCCATGGCTTCCACCTATGTGCCCCTCTTGTCACAATGAAGCAACCGTACCATTGCATCAAGATGCACCCTCTTTACGTTTTATCTATAGACAGTCTTTACTGATTATTTTAGGTTTACCTTGATCAACAAATGAAAGTTTCTTTTTTTCGGTATCGTATAACTTTTACTTGGACTGTTTTGAGATTATATTAATGCTTGCATGTTTATATTCTGCAGTAAAAGGCCTTGGTATGATACCAGGTGTCGTTGGACGTTTTGACTCATGCAATGGTTTCAGAGTGCCACATATTGGTTGGAATGCCTTACAGATAACCAAAGATTCGGTAATTTTGGACGAGATAGAACGGCAGCATGTCTATTTTGTTCACTCTTACCGTGCAATGCCTGTAAGTCCTGAAGTTCATCAATCCAATCTATGTTCCAGTTGCTGTGCATAATTAATTCGGTATGTTCTAGTATAGTCAAATGCTAACAAGGACTGGATTTCGTCCACATGCAACTATGGTGAAGATTTTATTGCTTCTATTAGAAGAGGAAATGTGCACGCTGTTCAGTTCCATCCAGAGAAAAGTGGAGGTAAATTAAGTTACATAAGAAGTTTCCTGTGCTATATTTTCGGATATAGATATTCCAACAC
This sequence comes from Posidonia australis, assembly GCA_024699735.1. Lineage (NCBI taxonomy): Eukaryota > Viridiplantae > Streptophyta > Magnoliopsida > Alismatales > Posidoniaceae > Posidonia > Posidonia australis. Next base: position 17,001 of record JAMKQA010248020.1, read on the forward strand.
CTTCATTTCAGATTTCTGCCTAATTTGATATGTATGTTTGAGGATATAGATAATCCACCACATTCTTTTGAGGTTTCTATCTAATTTGGCACGTCTGTAACTTCTTCTTAGCCACAGTGTGTGCTTAAGGTATTGTTGCATATAGCATACCGAGCAAAATTTGTGCAAGCACCTGCTTAGTGTGCATGTGCACTTGTGCAGAAAAGCATGTATTTTAGGCATGTGTAGCTGTACTTAAATGGTGGTAGTGGTGTTTATGTTCAGCAGGAATTGAGTTTATATTTAGTTTGACATCAATTTATTGTCTTTAATCGAACATTTGAAATTCATACAAGAAAGGGTAAGAATCAATATCTTCTCATTATTTCTCACTTCAGTGGTACAAAGTCAATGTTTCAGTTTTTACCTGAAATTGCAACACACTGTGTTTCTGGTGGACTAGTTGATACACAACCTAGATAAAATCTGTCTTTTTAGTTGATACAAACCCGAATTAAAATTTATCGCAAATTTTGATAGCTCATAAATCGTTTTCTCCTGACTTATTACTTTCTGAAAACATAAAGGGCAAATACATCTATCTATAAGCCTTATAAATATCAAAATTCTCGCTACTCTTTGCCGTCAAGAGAGACTTATACCCCTGGCAAGGCACTTAGATTAAATGCAGAAGTTTTCACCTTCACGAAGCTGGTGACAATCATTAGTTAGTTGTGAATATGGAAATCACGTGTTACATGTCTCATTCGTCCCTTTCCCATGCCAACAGTAGGTAAGCTTTGGCTTGGGCTTGCGAGCTCACTCGGGTTCAACCTCGTTAACACTCACCTTAATTTTGGCTTGAACCTTTCAAGCCAAACACAAGATGAAATAGGCTTGGCCCAGTTCAACTGGTTAACAGCTCATTTAGTTAAATTATTTGCCTGAGAATTTTTTCTAGCAAGACGTACCTTAACAAGAATAGCCATTTACTCTCCATCTGCCAAGAAGTGAGAATAAACTGTAAGTTACCACATGAAATGATCAATAACATGAAAGTTCAATTGAAAGTCAAATTTGAAGGCGCAAAGTCATATACCTATTTCACATCATTTTACATGTTACACACAACTGCTTCACATAGCTTTATTTAGTAATGATGGATATTACTCCCACATCATCCACGAGAGTGGTGCCATCATAAAAACAAGAACAAGAAGCCAATGATATTAAAGTTAAAAAATGGCTCACTTTTGCTTGTGAGCTTGTTTTTTTGTTGTGACTGAGCCACAAACTTGGGTTTATACTTGTGAAGGTAATTGAGGCGAAGCCAAGAACTGTGTCTTGCTTGTGTTTGACCAATTTACACCCCTAGCGACTAGAGATGACACCAAGCTAGCAGTCCTTAATCATGGGAGGGACATTCAGCCTATCTGTGTGGACTTCAATCAAATGCATAACCATCAGTCCAAGTCTCAAAAAGGAAAAAGTTAAATCATTTATGTTGGCACGTTTTCTTTTTCATAACCATCATCATATCTATGTGCATGAAGCTTCATTCTGTGTGGCTAAAGTCAGCTTGATGATTCAGGGATGAATGAGTTTCACGGTTAAACTATATTTCTTTTACCATAGACTGGTTGTATATGTATTCCATTTCTCTACAAGCTGTATGTCGATATGCTACAATTGAGAGATGTTGTATGTTTTACATTTCTATCTCACAGCTTATAGTGACATGCAATAGTGTAGTGGCAAAGATGTTAACAATGAGTGTTGCTTGATTAGTTATTGCAAATAATTCTGTCTCTTGCCATTTTATAGTCAGGGTTGGTACAGTTGAAATGACTTTCAAAGATATATGAAGCAATAATAGTTATATGTGTGAATGCTGGTGTAAAACATGATTATCTTCAATTATAAGGAGGAAGAGATGGATCTTTTATTTTGAATTTTTTAATCTTTACCGTTTTTTTTGCTTTTAATACTCACATATAAGCCTGCTGAACTTGTTCTCCTTACAGTACTACTGTAATATCAATTTTACTTTCCATGTGAAAGATAAACTCCAAGTCACCAATTAACTTGTTATAAGCTTCTAATCTTAACTCAGAATTTCAGGTAATAATATCAACGACCTATTATTACGTTGCAGTTATTTTAACTATTATATAGACTAGAGCCAATAAGGCCTTTACTGCTCCAAAGAAAAAAAACAAGAGCCAAGAAGGCCTTTATTCTTTCTGAAACTTGCTCAGTTCCAACTGCCTTTGTTTTGCATGATCTGGTTGGTTTGATTCAATGTGCACCTATTTTGAGTCAGCTGATATCATGAATACCCCCACAGCAAAAAAGGATTTTGCACCTATTTGTGCCTGTATTCATTTTTTTTCCTGAAAAGAAGGCTGCTGCTGTGGAATTTGGTGCTTTCTAATAACAAGCCAGTTTGGTTGATGTTGGCTGGGCTACAATTTTGTTTGGGGTTGATTTGAGGAACTGTCTATCCTGGAGAGAGTGATTTTTCTTTTGGGGTTTCTCCATAATTTTTTTAGGAGTATGTATAATTTTTTTCTCTTTTCATAAATAATAAAAATACTTTCTCCCCCCTTTTTAAAAAAAAGGGCTGCTACAAGATCTAGATACCAAGACAATTCTCAAGTATCCACTTTCTGTAGTTTTCTGCTGCATGAACGACTCTCTATTTCACATGAAAATTTCTTTTACCTATGCCTTAGTTTCTCCTTGCATGGAAATTCGTTTACCTATATCTAATCACAATAGCTTCTCTACTTTCATGTTGTGGAATTTACTTGTGTACATCAGAGGTTGGGCTTTCTGTGTTGAAGAGATTTCTTAACTCATCGGTCTCTTCAACAACAAAGGTAGGTTTTTTAAGCATTTAGAATGGGTCTTTGAAGATTGTTTATCCTGTTTTTATACTGCCTATTAATCTGGATGCATCTGACAAAACACAGAATTTCTTTAAAGAGAAGGCATCAAAACTGGCCAAAAGAGTAAGATCCTTATTTCCAATCTCTAATTTTTTGGGACTTAATCATTTGTTTTTTTAAACTTGTTTAGTTGATGAAAAAACACTTGGAATATTATTTGCAATGTTGTTTTTATTGGTATTTTTTTGTCAATTTGTTAGGTAATAGCTTGCCTTGATGTGCGAACTAATGACAAAGGTGATCTTGTTGTAACAAAAGGGGACCAATACGATGTTCGAGAACACACAAAAGAAAATGAGGTATGGTATGAGCTGCATGAGATGACAATATCTGATATTTATTGTTGCAACTTGAACTTCTTGTTTCAACCCCCAAGTCTAGTGGAAGTGTAGAACTCTTTAAGGAAGTATATTGTTTCCTACAGAGTCTGGATTCATTTGTACGATTTATTTTATTTACTAGTTGTAGCAGTGGATCCTTTTGCAACATCACCTATAATGTATAATAAATGGATGTGGTGTACTTTGCAAATGTTCTGACTATTCTTGATACATTTGAAGATCACATATCAGGTTGTTGCAGATTTCCATATTTCATTCTTTGAAGATGTTGAAATATGGATATCCAATTTAAAATCAATTGACAATGAGTTGAGGGGTCTATCAATATATAATCATAAGTCATAGTCTTCATTTTTTTAATGTGGAACTATTTTAACACTTCTCTTCACTTGTGACTTATTTTAGGTCCAACAAGAAATATGAGTGGATGTGTGTGGTTCTTTTAACTCTGGTACTATGTTGAAATATGGACTTTTAACTCAAAATCAATTGGTAATGAGTAGAGAAGTCCATCTATATAGAACCACGAGTCTTAGTCTTTACTTTTTCAATGTGGGACTATTCTAATAGTAGATAAGTTACCTGGATTTTATTTGACCTAAACACTTGGTATGATGATTTCAAGTATAGCATAGCTTGCAAAAAGGGTATCATTGATAAGACATCTACTGGTAGGTCAGTGCCCACCCAAAAATGTATAACATGTGTTGGTAGGCCAGTCCTGGTTTATTGTCACGGTTTGTTGTGTCATAAGAATACCATTTTTATCGCACTACAGATAATTCTTGATTATATGCCGATTTTCTGTAGCGTGACCATACGTTTGCCTGTGCTTGTTATTGTGACTACCGCTTTGAACACTCTCTCTCATAATTCACTTTTGTTTGATTGATTGGTCTTCCGGTTATTCTTACGAGCTGTTTGTTTGTCAAAGGTGAGAAATCTTGGCAAGCCCGTGGAGCTGGCAGGTCAATATTACTTAGATGGGGCTGATGAGGTACTTTTCTTTGTTCTTTGAACTGGTTACCTTTTTTTTTTGCTTACTAATCAGATTTACAAGGTATTTTGATTGGATTTATTTCCAGGTTAACTTTTTGAACATCACAGGATTCCGTGACTTCCCTCTAGGAGATCTACCTATGCTGCAGGTCTTATTTAATAACCATAGCCTTTAGAGTAGTCAAATATGGAGAACTTATGTTGCATAAGTCATTATTTTATCACAGTGGCTATAATTTAAACTGTCGTATGCTATCCTCATTGATTTTATATGGTTTTCAAGGTATTGCGCTACACTTCAGAAAATGTATTTGTACCGCTAACGGTTGGTGGTGGTATCAGAGACTTCACAGATGGAAATGGAAGGTAATGCTTCCAGTTTTTCAAATTAACTACTTTATTTGCAGTGGCATGCATTCTATTTAATAATTTTATAAATAGTCTTCTAAGTTTCTATATTTTTTAAGTTTTTCGAGAGTTATTTTGCTCAAACATTGTCCAGTAAAGTAACAAAATTCTTGAAGATGTTGGCCCAGAAAACAGTTTCAGAACAAAAGCCTCATTTCTTGTGAACTTGTAAGATGCTTAAGCCAACTTTGATGTGTTTCAAGCATGGTTCGGAATTGGTGGTATCAGATGTCAGACATCAGTGGAAACATTGGTGGTAATTTGGTAAAAACCATGAATGTCTATGGAAGTTAGCCCAAAAGCTTTGGATTTTGGTTTGAAACTCTTAAACAAGCTAAAATAAGAAATGATTCACGTCTAGGACCACTTAGATTCACTTTCAAAACATAAGACATGCAAATGCATAATAAAGTCTAAATACACCTCCAAAAACATAAAAAACACCAATACATGCATACAATATGTTTAAATATATAATCTGTTACAAGACTTAGCTCTAGTGGAGATGGAAAATGAAGATCAGTCAAGGTAGGAAATAGGAATAGAAATGATGTCTACTGATTATCTAGTTTAGTTCCTTTACTGAAACAGAAGCAAATAAAATACTCAGCAGGGATTGCATGCAGATTAAGAATGAATATTTCAGGAAGCAGGACGAAAATCGGCTATGTATCTATTCATTACCATTCTCTTTTGATATATATCATGTATGGAATGGATTTATCAGTCTACTTGTTCTACTTTAGGCACTATTCAAGCTTTGATGTAGCTTCAGAATATTTTCGGTCTGGTGCTGATAAAATTTCGATAGGAAGTGATGCAGTTTATGCTGCAGAAGCATACATAAAAACAGGGGTACAAATTTATTTTCTGCTTGTTAGTGTATTTTACGAGTACCTCTAATGATGTTTACTTGGTAATCCAGTTGAAAACAGGAAAGAGTAGCTTAGAGCAAATTTCTCGTGTTTATGGAAATCAGGTATATTTTTTCAATTTTCTCTGCTTAGATATGAGAAGTGCTTGTGTGTTAAGCTTGTTTTTAACTTAAAAGCAAACAATGTCTTTTGTTGGAAGCCAGAAAGTGTTACCTCAAGCAGGTCATGTTTTGCTTTCTAGCTTCAATCTCCTTTACTTTTGAACGTGCCATGCACCAGACTCACTTTTTCCCTTCATTTTTCTTTCTAAAAAAATATTTTCTGTAATCTACTCTTTCCCATCAGATAATTAATACGTTAACATGCTCAGAAGCGATTTAAATTGAATATACAAAGTATTTCCTCGGACTCTTTGAGTTCTTAAAACATATGTTAGCCCTATTGTTAAATACCTATTTGAACCCTTGCTCCATAAGTATGTAAAATTCTTCATCAAGGTAGCATTGTCAGATCTCATGTCACTTTCAACCTTTCTGGCTTTAACTCCTGGCAGTTAACCGGTCACTCGTATTGGGTCTTAATTTACCTGCTGTTGATAAGTTTCTAACATTTCTACCCACTCTTATGTTCTATGTCTTAGGCAGTGGTGGTAAGTATTGATCCTCGTAGAGTGTACATCAAAAACCCAGATGATGTAGAATTCATGGCTGTTAAAGTGGCTACTCCAGGTATATGTCTATAACTTCCATCTTTGAAATTGTGAACGCTTCAACTTCTACTAAGCATCCTTCTGTAGACTTCTAAGAGAAATTAGCATTTTCTAATATATCAATTTAAACCTCAGGACAAACTGATTGTTTATTACTACGGTAGATGGTTTGATTGTGTGTTAATTTTGGCTTCAGGTCCACATGGAGAAGAATATGCATGGTATCAGTGCACGGTAAGTCTTGTATTCCCAGTCCACTGACCAGTTTTCTACATCTGTATGGAAAAATCTTTTTTCTAGTGTGGTTGACAAATACAGACATGAGAATCACATGCCTTACCATTTCAAAGGCACCTAGCATTTTGAGGTGCTGGTAGACTTGCTTCTTTTTACTCGGAACCTTTCATAGATTTAAGTCCAGGCTATCTATTCCACAGGAGGTGAAAAGAACCAGAGGCTTGTTTTTAGTATAAAGGTGGACTCTATCGTTTACCTTTGAAAGTATAATGGATGATCTCTAAATAAATGAAAAGAGATTTTATTTATGAGGTTTCAAGTCATGGTCTGCTATATCTTGAAAAATTTATTGTGAATGAAAACTTGGGCACAAGGTTTCTACTAATGTGGGGTATTAGGATTTAGTCTTCTATACCAAGGATACTAATTAAAAAGAAAGAAGTTATTTTTTGAGAATAGAAGATGGTATGTTGATGGCATGACAATGTCAGCAAGCAGGATGGATGATCTCTGGTTGGTTAATGGTTATGCTGTGTGATACGGGATTGATTTTTTGTCATCGTTTTTTCTCCCTTTTATATCTTTTTTCTTCTTTTTGCTTCTTGATTTGGCTTCTGGCCTACCTTCTGTTAGTCCTTCCGAAACATGTTTGATGTATGGCCTGCAAGAGCTTTGAACGTGCTATCAATAATATTTGCGGACTCGCACCATTCCCTTGAAAGAAGGGAATATCAATTGAGAGGAAAATATTTGTAAATTACTCTGTTTGTCTTATTATTTCTGTAGTTAAAGTGCTATTTGTTGTACATTTGTTCCATAATTGATGTAATCTATGTGGACACTATATATTTGTGATGACTAATTGAGGAGGACTGTTTGTGATTATTGAATGAGTTTTGTGTGATTTATAAGAATTTCACTGCCAATCTTTTGATTATTGGATTTTATTGTGGTATTTGTAGAAGTCTTGCATGTTTGTATAGCTTGTTAAACTTGCTCTAATGGATAGAATTTCTAATACCAACAAAGCTCTTGCTTTACAGGTTAATGGTGGAAGGGAGGGTCGACCAATTGGGGCATACGAGCTTGCAAAAGCTGTAGAAGACCTAGGAGCAGGAGAAATACTACTGAATTGCATTGATTGTGATGGTAAGAATGTAACTTTGTTGTGGATTCACTGTCAGCTAGAGACATGTCAGTGGTCACGAACAAAACATCTTGGACATGAAATGTCCACTATGAGATAGTGATTCATTTTGAAAGCTTGTGCTGAATCTGTCACTTAGAAAATAAGTATCTTCATCAAATTAAACTTTGATGAAAGTTTGCAGCATTCAATTCAACTTGTTCTTGGCACATGGCTGAATGCCGTTTATTAAAAAGGAAAAAAATCTCATGATTTTTTTTTCGAAATTTTTTCATCAAGATATATTCATGCTATTCCTTTTCAGTTCCTTAAATCATTATAAGTCCAGAAATCATAAATGTTAGAAATAAACGTTGGGCTTTTGTGGCAGGTCAGAGGCAAGGATTTGATATAGATCTGATCAGGTTGATATCAGATGCAGTTACAATCCCTGTGATTGCAAGCAGTGGTGCAGGTGCTGTTGAGCACTTCTCTGAGGTCTTTCGGGAAACTAATGCTTCAGCTGCGCTGGCTGCTGGTATTTTCCACAGGAAAGAGGTAAGACAGTTTCTTTCCCTTTTGATGAAGCAAAGAAAGAGTTTAGTGTTGAAAACATTACTCAATTTCATGAAAAGGCAGCAGTTCTTTTACCTTTATGCTGAGTGGATCTACTGTTGCTGAGTTTTTTGTTTCCAAGCTCCTTAATGTGACATCTGCTGTGATTTTGGTGACAATATGCTGTGATTTTTTTTGTCCAAAATCAGGTTTTACTTTTATCTATGAGCTTTAGCTCTTTCCTTTTGGCCTAAAGCCTAAACTCTACTGTTAGCTAAATGGAGAGAATGGATTGCTGACCCACCTGGTGGGATTAAGGCATGGTGGTTGTCTAAACTGCCATTATGCAGAATTTTGGAAGGCTTTGTTTCTGGTCATTTTGTTGTTTAACACAGTTGATATGATGCATTCACATTCAAATTATTTTCCATTGTCCACCAATGCACCATGTCATTTTCTTTTAGTTCCAGTTTTGTGATTATTGTCCAAGGCTTCTGCCACTCATTCTTAAGCATCAGAAGCACAACGAACTTGATCTGTTTTGTGTCTCTGCAGGTGCCTGTTCAATCTGTTAAACAGCACTTGCTTAAGGAAGGCATTGAGATTAGAGCTTCGACCAGCGTTCAACAAAATGAAGACTCTAAAAGTCCTCTTCTAACCATGTCTTCGTAATGATCTAATTCTATATTCATTGCAAGCAACTGGGATGTTCATGTGGTTGTTTAATCTGTGATTATTGTCTGAAATTTGATTATGCCTCATTAGAGACTGGAGGAATTTGCTACTCCATAACCTTTAAACATTGTGCATCAGTGGAAGAGGTGGAGCATCAAAGGCTATGAAGCCAATGTTGGTGTCTAATTTGTTGTACTTGTGACTGACATAATGACATTTGAACTAGTATATGTAATATGGATAGCATGAAATTAATTATCTGGAATAAATTTCTTTGAATCTGAATTATTTCTCTATTTTCTTTTCATGAACTTTCTGTGCTTTCCTTTTCAGTTTCTTGTAATTCTTCATCAAAATTGGTATCTATTTCACCTTTCATTTCTCTGTACATTTGATTTGAGTTCTGCAAGAGTGATAGATTTCAAAGACTCGTATATGAACACGTTGAAAATTCAAGGGAAGCATATGGATCTTGATTTGGGAATCTTGTGGTCAATTTGGAACAGTTCAAAACCTTTATGGATAAGCTATAAGGAAATCAATCTCCATTGATTTCACAAGGATTTTCGAGGTGCATGGCTTCAAATTTAAGATCAGATCCTGAGAACTAGAGTTCTAATAACCATGTACTGAAGAAAATGTTTCTCAGTATATTCGGAGGCATTTTGTTCTTATGGAATAGCTAAGTAGTGTCTTGAAAACAATCCGTGGTTTTCTAGGTACTACTCAAGCTTGTTTTCCAGTAATATCTGTCTCTTGAGCTTCTTATATCTCAAGAATGATCGTTATGTACTTGATAAGAACCTGTTTTTTTTTTGAACTCTCCGACCAAAATCTAATTATTTCGTTGTAGAAAAAAGCTAAAATTTTGTAGAATCCCAACTTCCAAAAGCTGTGTTACCAAACATAATCTTGGAAGACGAAATAAGAGCATGACTTTATTTTTGGTTATGACATATGAGGCAACATATTTGTACTACAGTTATTTATTGAGCATTATTCATTTGCCCACCATTTATCATAGTTAAAAATATAGGAAACGATAATGAGATTGTAACTGTCAATGTTAAGTTTGCCCAACCTGAACTCGTTATTTGTACTTCAAACAAAAAACTATTTGATGGGATATCCAAATCAATGTATTTGATGATCTATAATTTTCAAAACTATATGTGGATGAAAATTTGGGACCGCATTGAAATATTAATTCAAGTCAAATATGTATTTTGTAGCACGTAGATTACAGATTACCATTGAATCTAAGTGTGTTAGATGACGAGTCACTTGATTTTATGCATGTACTTTTAAGCATGTCGATCACATTTAGAAAGATGTTGATTAACAAGTATAAATAAGATCTCAATATCAAATTCTAAGTTGTTTTGCTCGCATGCTGATTGAAGGTCAATCTAGGATCTTTGGTAATATTATAATTTCATGTCAGAGAAATTTTCTAAGCACTTGTATTACTATATATCGCCAAAAATTATCTCAGATCTTAGATCAGATTTTCAGACAGACAAAAAAAGAAACAACAAGGTCAACTAAGTAGAAAACAAGGAGCATATGAGCTTTTGCGTTCTAAACCTTAAGCCTTTGTTTGGATTCTGGATAAAACCAAGAACAAAGGTAGAATCAGAATAATTATTTTGTTTGGTAAGTTAAAGTGGAATAATAATTCTTATTCTAATTTACTTATTTTAGAATAACTACTCTATAGAAAGGGTGGAATAAAATTATTCCGCTAAATTATTCTGATACATGTATATATACTGTGTTTATTTTTTTTAAAAATAATACATATATAATATGATGTATATATATTTTAAACTAGATATATATTTTAATAATTAAGTTGATTATTATTAATTTACATATTTTCCACTTATTCCAATACTTATTCTAATACTTACTTCACTTTTCATCCAAACCAGAATATCTCTCTATACATACTTATTCATCTTTAAAAGAAAATCACTTCCAAACAGAATAGCAATATTATCAGAATAATAATACCACTTTCTACTTATTTCTACTTTTCTTATTCTACATCCAAAGAGGGGCTAAAAAAAAACATCTTCACACAATCCTATGTCAAATCATACATATTTCACCAAATGCTAGATGAAAGAAAAACAGTATTATTGGTTCCATTAATCCTGGATACTTGTCCCTTGGTGCGTTATTTAGTATACATGGAGTAATTTCCAAAATAAGGCTCGCTTTTAACGTAAATAATGCCGAAGTGGCAAGAAAGCAGTCTCTTCCTTTCTTGCCACTTTTATAGATCAAAACACTAAGAGTAAATCAAAAGATGGGTAAAAATGTATGGACCCGCCCAACTAGTCCTAAGATTAAGTCCTCTTACAAGTCTTCTGGGTTTTACCCATCTCCTCCCTCTCCTACCAGGAAGGATCTCCCACCCAGCATCCCCTCCTTGCCCTCTCCCTCTTCTAGAGACATTGAAACCTCTAGATACATTGAGTCAGCCCTTAAAGCACGCAATTTATCATTATCAAAACTCAAAAAGGTGCTGGCAGTGTATGACTGCTTGGAAAGTGATGATTTGGACGGCTCTGAAGAGGTTTTGGCTGACCCAGTGGCTGAGCCACTCCCTGCTACACCACTTCATGCCCCAGGTACTCAGTTTGCCTCCTCTGATACTGCACATTGCTTTGGTAGACTTAATGCTTATTTTCCATGCTTTGATTTGGCTGATAAATCTCTTCCTGATATTAGTACCACTTTTGATAATGCAAATGCTGCTAGGTTTGATTCTGATGGCTCTTTTATGCATGATGTCCTGACTTGGGACTCATATAGTCAATTTAAGGATTTTGCTTCAATGATTGGTATTAATTTTGGTTCTATCAATGAGGCTAAAAGATTTTATAATTAGGTTCGAAGAGATCAAGGGTTGAAAAGTAAAATTTTAACTGAGGATTCTACCTTGTTTGAGAACTTTGCTTCTCTCTCCATCTCATAAGATATTTAAATGTTAATTGTTGCTTGGAATATTAAGGGCATAGGTAGTGGTGGAAAACAAAGAGCCTTGAGAAATTTGATTAAAGCAACCAAATGCAACATAATCATTATTAGTGAGACAAAGGTTGAGTCCTTACCTACTAGGACCTTAAACTATATTGGAGATGGTTTTCTCTCCCAGTGGCTATTTTTACCTTCTATTGGTGCCTCTGGGGGTATTGCTATAGGCTGGGATGATCACACTGTTATTCTATGTGATAGTATTGTGGCAACCTATAGTATTTCTATCTTTTTTAATAACATCCTTGACAACTTTGACTGGTGGTTCACTGGAGTTTATGGTCCATGTGCTCCCAATCTCAAACATGGCTTCCTAATGGAATTGGAATCCATTGGTGATAAAGTGAATTCCAATTGGGTTGTTGGAGGGGATTTTAACTTGACACGGTTCTCTTATGAGCATTCTGCTAGGAATGGTGTTCTTGCCCATATGAATTACTTTAATAAATTCATTGATAACCGTCAACTAATTGATTTTCCTCCCAATAACTGTAATTACACATGGTCAAACTTCTAGGAAGCACCTACTATGGTCAGGCTGGATAGGTTTCTAATATCCACGGGCTGGGGAAATCATTACCCAAATTCTTTCTATTTGGGTAAACCCAGGGTT
>JAMKQA010248025.1:0-18066 GCA_024699735.1 Posidonia australis
CCTTTGTCTGTATTCTCTGTTTCAATCCAGATTCTGGGTCATGTCATAAATCTATTTTCGATGTTTGCTAGCTCATTTGCATAGATCATGGAGCCTCTATTTAGTTCTGGGTTGGGTTCTGGATCAGCAGCACTCTGAACCAGAACTGCCTGGGGCGCACCAATCTGGCACACCTTCAAGGCGCACCTGACTGGCGCACCTAACCAGAGCACCAGTCTGGCGCATGCACCTGCTGCACAGACTGGTCAGAGGGCATTTTGCATACATGTTTGCACGGTTTCCCGAATGACTTTCCATGTGATTTCTGTTTTGATGATTCTCTGGTATTCCATGATTCTGCCCGACCGCTTTGTTTGCTACGGATTGGTTGGATTTCTACTGTTTTCCTGACCTGTTTGATCACTCCGTGTGGACTCTGGTAAGCTGTATTCTGCACGTTTTGTCCTATATGGAAAGCTGATGCTTCAGCCCATAATCCAGAGGCTTGGATGATCTTGTTTTCCTCATTTTAGTTGCATTAGTGTAACTTTGTGTGAGGCTATTGGCCATTAAACACAGGGTTCACCAACTCTTGCATTTGAATCATGATTCGGTTTCCTCGAGTCTTTACAGTTTTCCCGAATGCATTTGTAGAGATTTTAGCTTTCCTGCATACATCTTTATAAGATTCAACATTGCATATTTGCTCTGTTTTGACCCTGCAACATTCTGGCCCACCTAGGCGCACATAGGTGGCGCATCAGATTGACTCACCAATCTGACGCACCAAATCAGCACACTGCCCTGTTTTCAGCATACAACATGTTTTCACACATCTTTATCATGCTTTCTCGACTTGCTTTTCTCCTGGATTTTCCCTGGTTTTCCTCCTGGATTTACTAGGAAGGCACACTCTATTTTTTTACTGTTTTATGTGTTTTAACTTGCACTTGCATTTGCATATAGAGCAATGATGAAAAAACACTCGGAATGATACAACTTTGATATGCTTATGCAATATCTTTACATTATACACTTGACCCGGGATAAAAGAGTGATATTTCTGAGCATAGGACACACCCCGCACATCATGCACCTATTAGCACAAAGCACTAAACATGGCATGGCATATCGCCCTCGGGCGTATAGCAAAAGGCTGAAAAGTCAACATTTCATAAGCATTGGAGAAATCATAGACGATCGATTTTATCGGGCGTACGAGGGTGCCTAACACCTTCCTCGTACGTAACAGGGATCCTTACCCACATCTTTCTGGTTTTCGCAAACCTATCCTTATTGTTTTGCATGATTTTTCATGTTTGTGGTTTTCCTCGTCTTCCATAATAGACTAGGTGGCGACTCCTGCATTTTTGCATTTTATTTTATTTTTTCGACTTGATTTTGCAGACCTTTCTCATTATTTTGCGATCCTCCTCGCCGGCATGGTTACACCTAGTCGTAAGTTTTTCTCCCTTCCACCATCTATTTTCCCAAAAAATAGCATTATTACCATTTTTTACCTGAAAGGAAGAAAAACAGTTTACAATATCAAAGCAGCTTCTGATTTCCTACCAAAGAGGGGAGCATTTATCCACTGTTGAGTTAAGTAAAGCCCCAAGCCCTACCCTTGATAAGTATCTAGCCTTTATTAGTTCTTTCCATTTTAATTTGAAGGAATCAGAAAGTAGTTGCCACAACAAGTTACTTTTAAGTGCTATGTTGAAATTCCTTAGATTTATTATTTCCCAATCCTTTTGTGCTTTTGATCTACAAATCAATGTCCACTTGGCCAAATGATAGGCAATGTTCGTAGATGAGCCAGATTTCCACAAAAATCTACTTCTAAGTTTGTCAATCTCTTTTTCCACCTTAGTAAGAAGATGGAGAACCGATAGGTCGTATGTAGGAATAACTGTGAGGACTGCATTGACAAGAGTCAATCGGCCTCCTAATGATAAGTATCTTGCTTTCCAAAGTGAAAGTTTGTTAGTTAATTTCTCAATGACTGGAATCCAGTCATTATAGGTGGCTTTCCTATAATGTAAAGGGAGACCAAGATATTTTATTAGTAAAGTGTCTATGTTGCAACCAAGAATTTGAGAAAATCTGATGATGGAGTGGTCTGAAACCCCAATATCAGTCAGAGAAGACTTATGAAAATTGATTTTAAGTCCAGAGTAAGATTGAAAACAACATAATATTCTCTTAATATTTATTATATTTTCCTCCTTATCAGAAAGAAATAAAATGGTATCATCTGCATATTGTATGTTTAATATATTGGATCCTCCATTAGGGAATTGAATCTCAGAAATAAGGTTGCTACTTAGAGCCAGTGTTAACATCCGATTTAGAATGTGGGTAGCCACTATGAAAAGTAATGGTGAGAGAGGATCTCCCTGTCTCAACTCATTATAGGCTTTAAAGTATCCCTTAGGAGAGTCGTTTATCAGAATAGAAAACTTAGCATGGCTGATACACATATTGATCTAAGTAATCCATTTAATGCCACAACCTAAACCTTTAAGAGAGTCCAGTAAGAATTCCCAATTAACATTATCAAAAGTCTTTTCAAAGTCTAGTTTTAGAACATAACCAAGAATGTGAGCGACTTTCATATAGTACAATGTTTCCTGAGTAACTAGGAAACAATCTCCAATGTACCTCCCCGAAAGAAATGCACCTTGAGTGTTGTCAATGATGTTCTTAAAAATGGGAGTGAATCTGGATGCAAGAGTCTTTGTTATAATTTTATATAAATTATTCATTAAGCTTATAGGTTAAAAATCTTTAATACATTGAGCACCTTCTTTTTTTGGAATTAGAGTAATGAAGGTTTGGTTAATAGGGGCTAAGCATTCAAAGTCTAAGGTATGGTAGAGAAGCTAGAATATTTCCAAGATATCAAGCTTAATGATTTCCTAGAAGTGTTGGAAGAAGATCAAAGGAAAGTCATCTGGACCTGGTGCCTTATCTCCAGGCAGTTGACAGATATTATGTTTTATTTCTTCCAAAGAAAATGTACCTTCTAACACCTCTAGATTTATAATTTTATTGGACAACAAAGCATCTCAATTGAGAAAGGGAACATTCCTCTTGGGCCTATTAAATTGCCAAGTAAAGTGTTTTTCAATCTCTTTACATATTAAGATTGGAGAAGTAATCAGATTGTCCCTTACATTAAGGGAAGAAATAGCATTATTTTTCCTATGATATTTTACCATATTGTGAAAAAAGGCTGTGTTTAAATCTCCTTCTTTAAATCATTGTATTCTTGATTTTTGTTTCCAATAGGTTTCTTATTTTTGTAGTAAAAGATAATACTCAACCCTAAGCTCTCGCTTAGTATTCCACAGCCCCTCATGCATCATAGAGGATTCAATTAGGGAATCAATGTGTAATATCTGTGACTCAATGTAATTTAACATATTTTTTCTTTCTTCCCTAACTGAGCCAATCCAACTTTTGATTTGTTTTTTTAAGATCTTAAGTCTATATGCAAAGATAACCACAGGGGATCGGGAGGAGCATATAATACTAATCCTCTGCTAGTAGTTCTCAATGAAGCTAGTAAATCCCTCAATAAAAAATCAAGATTTATAAAATTTAAATGGGGTGGGACCCCAATCCATTGGGACAATGTCAAGAACAATGGGAATGTGATCAGAAACCATTCTGGCCTTACCCATACAGAAGGAATTTGGATATTTGGTTGACCAACTAGAAGAAATGAGGAATATATCTAGTTTAACCATGATTGGTTAGGATTAAAAATTGGACCACGTATATTTGCAATTATTAGGAGACAGATCCATTAAGCAATTTCTCTCAATGAAGTCATTAAAGCTTTTCATAGAGGATGAATTGCCATTTCTTGACGAATGTTCGTAGGAGTATCTTATTAAATTAAAGTCTCCTCCTATGACCTAATTAGAATTAACCGTCTTACTAAGGGAGTTTAGTTCCTCAACAAAATCTATTTTTGACCTAAAGTCACAAGGTCCATAAACTCTTGTGAGCCACCACTCAAACCCATCACTACAATTCTTTAATTTCGAGGAAAGGCTATAGGTGGTAGCTATAGTATTACATAAGTCACAAATTCTATCACCTCATTCTATGAGGATTCCTCCAAAAGCACCTATTGAAGGTAGGGAGGACCACTTATTTACTATACCTCCTCCAAGGGTTCTGAGAAGGCTAGGAGAAAGTGATTCTTTTTTAGTTTCACTGATTATAATGATGTTACTTTTACTGGGCTTAACTAAATTGCGCACAACTCTCTTCTTTCTATTACTACCCAAGCCTCTGATATTCCAGACAATAATAATCATTTAATGTGGGATTGTAGACAGAGAGAAGCAAAGTTTTCAACCAAGTCAGAATTATCATCAAGATTTATTAATGGTAATTCCTGATCCTTTCTAACTGAATTAAAGAATTTGTTTGCATCATCTAAGGAATTAAGGGATATTCCTATTTTCCTACAAAACTTTGAAAATGTTCATAAGAATCCCATATGAGAGCATCATTCAGTAAATAGTTAGAGTTATCCTCATTAGCAGAACAAGAAGCAGCTGTGTCATGTAATGCTACAGAAGAATTTTTCACAAAGAACTCATCATGCTAGGAAGAGCTTAGTGATTAATTAAAGTAATTGTTACTTGGAGCATGTATAAGAGTTGATGGATGAGATCTAGGTACATCTGCGCTTGTACATCCCAGATCATCCTTTTCCAGGTAGTCAAAACACTACAAGCACTTTCTTGAACTTTGCCATAGATAAATTCCTTACTCTGATTTCAGCCTCGACAAATTTAGTTGTTTCGTCCACCAGTTGAGGATTGTCTGAGGAGGGTGGTTCAGTGGATAGAGAGGTTGAACAATTGTGATAACCCCCAAAAGAAGGAGGAGTGGGGTGGGGTGGGGAGGAGACCAGTAGTATTGGTAGACACTTGCTGATTAGGGCTTGTAGATCTTGTCCAAACATTTTTACCATTTCTAGCAACTTTACCACCTTTCCCCCCTCCAACCTTTGTTGTTTTTAAATGGCTTACAGACCAGGTGCAAACCTCTATTATTTAATGACCCAAGAGATGGTTTAATGGGCCAAGTAGGGAGTGGAAGCAAAGAAAGGGCAAATGTTCGAACTGTGCCTAAATTTGATAGGATAAACATATTTCCCCAATGCAAAGAACCTAGAATCAGGGATATCACTACCTGGATGAACCCTAATCCTAACCCTTGCGTACCCAAGGAATTTAACACAATCAATAGACAAATCAACCTCCAGTAAGTCAGCAAAGTTGGTGACCATATGATGGAAGATCTCCACATTCCAAAGGTGATATGGAACCCCTTTAAGTCTAATCCATACCCCTTCTTCTCTTAAAGTGAATACCGCATTAGAATTAGGAGACCGAGGGATAAAGGATGCAGACATCATCTGCAAGGACAACGCAAAAGATAAATTAAAAGACTCATTAGACACCGAATTAAAATCATCAATCTCATTAATCAGGGAGTTAATATCATTAATTAAGGAAATAACTGGGGGCTTATACACTGAATAATTCCACATAGAGTCCGAGGTTACAATGCTACTGCAACGCATGTCTGAGTCTCGAAGACTCCTCCCCACCGTCTTCCCCAGAGGGGCAGACCTTTTGGCGAGGCAGTTGTCGCCGATCGATAGGGAAGACGCTGGTGCTGAAGAGACAGAAGAAAAAACATCCCCAGAATGAGAGTTATTTATGTGCTCCACTGTCAAACCAGAAACCTTAAGAAAACCGCATGGTTTTAACATGATTGGATCGAAGAAATCAAGATCTCTGGATTCCAAAACCATTTTCTTTGGCATCATATTATCTTCAGATGGTAAATTAGAATAATAATAAACTAAAAAACGATGATCATGCATAGGAATTGCCATTTGCATCATTGAACTAATATAACACCTTCTGATATTGCTCAACCAACTGAAACAAATATCCGACGGTCGAAAAAGGGCGTCGACGATCAGGTCAGATCGTCTCCCAGGAAGAAACTGAGAAGAAATAGAAAAGTTAGATCTGAACTGAAGCAACACAAAACGCCCCAAACGGAGCCAAGCTGGCCTTGATCCAAACCATATATCCTTACAGAAGCCAAGTGCGGCTGGATCTGCCTTAGTGGCAGAGGAAGAAGCAGAATCTAAAGCAGGAGGGGAAGAAAGATTCTTTCCAGATCTACGTACCTGTTTGTAGGGGGCGACGAAGTGGGCACAACCTTGCCTGATCGCCAGAGAGCCGCCTCTTGGTCTGTATCCGAGGAGTCATCCTCCTCCAGAAGACGATTTTTGAAGACATGCTAATCAAATCTGGTCACAAGGTGGAGAAGGGTTCAGGAGCGGCCGGAGCCCCTCCAAGGAGGGTTATGTTTCCTAGTCATCTTGTTCGTTTTCGAAGGTGGAGGTCCTGAGGATGCTCTTGTCTTCACTTTGAGGAGTTTCTCTAAAGGTGGAGGTCCTAGTCATCTTGTCTCCTCTGTCGAAGCAGACAATCAGGCGACTGTTTTAGGAGTCGAACTTGGAACGAGTGTTTGTTAACTTGCAAAGCTTTCAACCAGGCGTGCACGCATGGTGTAAAAGTAGGAGTCAAGAACACCGCACAGCGACAATGTGGGAGATGTCAGATGTCTCTCAAATGTTGGGTGGTTGTTGAAATTTCTCATCCAATCAATTAAAACCACAGTGTGATTGGTGTCAGATTGTCAAACATATGCTTCGAGTACGACTGTGCGTGTGAAGCAGATTTCGTCTCCTGTGGTCGTTGATCACTCAACAGAATTGCTTCGAAATATTTGACCCATGTGCTAGAACAGTGGGGATATTTTATTTTGGGCTGGTGAAGAGAATATTTGACCCAGTTGCTCTAGTTTGATGGTAGAGTTACTGACGTTGTCGCCCTTGTTGTACTAATGATGAATCCTGTCCTCTTGTGTTATACTTAGACATATAAATGGGGTCGCACTGGTACAGCCTAGTCTAAAAAATAATAGACTCAGATGAACCTACATTGGCCTACCTAAAGAATCTAGTTGGGTAAAGGTTGGGCCTAGTTTTATAATATCCTGGTCCGACACAATTCACAGTTGGGTTAGTTCTTTTTAAACTTTTTTTTAAAATATTTATTATTAAATAATTAATATATACATAAAAAAAACTTGAAAAATATATAAGACATTCAAAATTTTACATTTTTACATTTACAATTTGTAGACATTCCAATTTTGATGTCATTTGGTAGCAGACTTCTCCAGATGATGCTTTGGTTACGACCACCAAAATCCTAGCCTATACAAACCCTATCAGACCCACACTAGTCCACTCTAACCTAATTAAACTTAGAACCAAACAAATTAAATTAAATCCACTTAAAAACTAATTAATCAAACAAATAAAACCTTAATCAAGTAAAATCCATTTAAATCCTATTAAAATCCAAGGAAAACCCTAAGTCCACCTAAAAATCCAATAAAACCCTAAGTCCACCTAAAAATCTAATAAAATCCTAAAATCCACTTAATCCAATTAAAATTCACCTAAAAATCCAATAAAACCCTAATTAAACAAATAAAACCCTAAGTCCACCTAAACATCCAAGAAAACCTTAATTAACCAAATAAAACCCTAAACCCACTTGAAACCCAATAAAAATCCTAATTCATAAATCCATAAACCCTAATTAATCCAAAAATCCTTAAATAAACTCTAATTAAAACTCAAAACCCTAATCTGAAATCAATTGATAAAACCCTAAATCCAAAATTACTAATCACATTTAAATCACAAAACTCTAATTAAAAACCTAGAATTAAAACCCTAAAATCCATGAAAATTCCAAAAAATAAAAGAAAACAAAATCCTAAATCAAAACCTAAATAAAATACTTAATTAAATCAAGTAAAATACTTAATTAAATCAAGACTAATGAAATCTAAGTTTAATCTAATCAAATTCAAATTTTAAACCAACCAAATCAAAATTAGAAATTAATTAAAATAAAGCCAAAACCAAAAAATCTAGAGAAAACAATTTAATTCATTTAAAACTAAGACAAATTATTTAATTAAATCATCAAATAAAACCTTAATCAACTTAAAATATATAAAACACAATTAATCAATTCAAATCCCCAAATCAAATCAAAATTCATCAAATTAAACTTAATTTCAAAACACAAAACAAAAGGGAAAAAAAAGATTAAAACAGAAACCAAACCCTAGCCCAATAGGCCTAGAAATTTTTTAAACCAGTAAACTTAGGAAAATGCAATAATAAATCCGACGAGCCATCACCACCGGCGACCCCGCGATCGCCGGTGCAGTCATCGCAGTTAATCCCAGGCTCTCCGGCGCGCGATTCCTCATTCTCGTGATCTCCGGGCCTTCCTTTCCCAGGATTGCCCTTGATCCTACGACAGGGAGCCCTTGCGAGAGGGATGGACGGCGTGGAGAAGTCTGCCAAAGTTTAAAAACTCCCACCGCCGTCAAGCCATAAGGAAAAGGAATCGAGAATCCACTCCCCTCCAGCGAACCAGAGTTTCCTCCCTCGAAACTCAAGCCACCAGGACACCTTTCGCTACCCGAAGTCCCAGCCAGAGCGTCGCCGAAGTCGTCACCATCAACCAGCAACGTTAGAGAGGACACCCTGCATGCTAGGTATTCATCTCTCCTTGTATGTTTCGATTCAAGCACCCCTCGTTAGAGCATGGCTACATCCCTGCCATTTTTGATTGGTTTTCGCCGGAGAAACTCTCCCTCAGCCCACCGTTGCCGCACCACCGCTGGTGGGTTCATCCCACCAGTGTGGCTCTGGGCTGCCTAGCCTCAGGGAGACCCTGCAGACCTCCCCCTTTTCCTCCTCTTCCCCTCTCTTCTCCTCTCCTCTCCTCTCCCTCTGTGCCCCTTTCCTAGAGAGAACCGCCGAAACGACACCCCCGTTGTATCTCCCTTGTCACCGCCGACCGACGTCGACGGAGCGTCATGGCCCCTCCCCAAGCATCGCCGCAGCCCTCGCGTGCATCCTCGACAATCCTCAAGCATCCACGAGCCTCAGAGGACCCCTGCCCCGTCGCCTGGACCACTGCCGTGCCTCAGTGACCCAACGCCGCTGTCGCCGTCGACGCAGGAGTGGGGAGGGTCACTCCCTCAAGCGTGAAGCCTCCCCGCGCCTCTAGAACACTCCCCGAAGCCCTCCGAAGCTTCCCAGCTGCCGCCACTTTGATTGGATTGCCTGCACGCCTTCAGCCCGTCATCGTCATCTTCCCTGTCGCCGGCGGAACACCTCGCAGGAGCGCGAGGTGGGGAGAGCGACTGGGATCATCCCAGTTCTCATCGAATCTACCGGAGAGTTCCTCGCACCACTCCAGAGGTTCGCCGTGTGTCCCCGCACTGCTCTAGTCGTCAGAGGGCCGCTGCGCCGCGCCGTCGTCGCCTCCAACGCCGACAGGAGAGCCCTGCCGGAGCGCGAGGTGGGGGCGAGCCTCGGATCTTCCCAGCCTCACCCAACCTCATGGAGACCTTCATCGCGACCCTCCGGAGCTTCCTCAATCGCCGTTCATCCTCCTCTGTTGTTGGATCACCGTGGGTGTGTCGCTAGAGGGATCTCCGGCTGGAGAGCGTCGGCGATCCTTCGGTGATCTTCTAGAGAATTAGATTTAGGTCCAGGCCCTTAGTTTTAGGTATTGATTTTTAGGTCCTAAATATTTGCATTCTAGTCCTTTGTTTTTTTATTTAGTCCCGACATTTTACACTTTAGCCCCTATAAAATAAACAATGCATTCTGTTATTTTTATTTCCTCTATGAAATTTGCATTTGCCTCCTTTATGTTTCTTTTTATTTATTCTCAACGTTTTCATGCATATTTTATCACATTCAAGCCCTTGAATTCATATTTTAGTTGCAATTAAGTCTGGACCTTTTGCATTTAAACCCCTAGAAATATTCTTAAATGATTTTATCCTGTTAGTTTGCATTCTGGACCCTTAGATTTTTTAAGAATTGTTCTAATCATCTTTAAACTCACATTTACTGCATTTAAGTCT
Source organism: Posidonia australis (assembly GCA_024699735.1). Taxonomy (NCBI): domain Eukaryota; kingdom Viridiplantae; phylum Streptophyta; class Magnoliopsida; order Alismatales; family Posidoniaceae; genus Posidonia; species Posidonia australis. The sequence goes on from JAMKQA010248025.1 coordinate 10,066, forward strand.
AGACCTTTTGCATTAAACCTCTTAAAAATTTAAAAGTTTTCACTGTAAATTTTGCATCTTTAACCTTAATAAATTGCATAATTACACTGGCCCACATAACATTCCATTTTTATTACTATCAGACCCTGGAATTTTGCACACAAGTCCCTGACTCCATAATAAATAATTCCTGAATAGACAATTTACGTTTAGACCCTTAGATTGATTTGAAGTCCATTATTTAGGGTTTTAAATGTTTTCTTGCATATTTTAGATATTTGTCATACATTGCATTGCACATTTTGCATTTAATCATAGATCCCACTAAAAAAATCATGTTCTCACTGAGATTTGATCTTTAATCTCACATTTTGGTCACATTTGCACATATGTGTGAATTTGGCACTTTAGCCCTGAATTTTTCAGGAAATTACCTAAGTGCAATTTTCACATCTCAGTACCACATTAACATTGGACCGATCATTTGCATGCTAGAGCGGAAACCGTGAATGTAGTTTTCATCCAGGTCTTTATGCTTTCTGTGAATTTTGCATTTTAACCCCTGTGTTTGTCTTTTATTGCGTTTATGTCACATTACGTTTTTTTTTCCTTTTATGTTTTCTTGCAAACAACATTTTCTAAATGTTTTGTACACATTTCAGTCCATGCACTACCCCTATGTTTGTGTTTATCACATCCAGCCATGAAAATGACCAAATTGCCCCTAGGTCTTCAATCCATGTGTACGCATTTTAATTTTGCACTCAGCCTTTCCTAATCCTAGTCCAAGCCATCCATTGACACTTTTTACACAGTTAGACAATTGTCTATCCCTTTCATTTGGTTTTCAACACATTTTCTCATCGATTCTTCATTTTAATTGAGTTTGTGTCTTTTTCCGCGTTTCCTTTTGTGATTTCTCCGTGTTTTTGGAATCCCTTGCCTTGCATTAGATTGGACCCTATTTTTACATTGTGCGTTGGGTTTTTGACTTGATTTGGGTTTTGTCACTCGAGGGCGTACAAGAACTGACCGAAACGTCCACACTGGCCCATTTGCAGTTTATCTTCTCTTTCTGATTTTCATGACCTCTTCACGATCCTGAGAACTTAGGTTGACTCTATTACTCATCTTTTATCGTCCACATGGGTTTCCTTAAGCAATCGGTCCAATAACATCATCATTTTATGTGAATTTTCTCACATGTCGTCGTTTATCTGTTTTATGTGGATTTCTTCGCAATTTTTGCATACCATCATGCACATCCATCTAGTTTTGTCTAGGCATTCATATTAGCATGTTCAGAGCATGATCTAGGCTTAGCAAACAATCATTCAGCCTTAGCAAGTAATTTAGGCTAGAAAGACCGAGTTTCTCGGGTGTACGAGGGTGCCTAATACCTTCCTCGTGTGTAATAGGAATCCTTACCCATCCTCTGGTTAGCAGACATCCAGCCTTCCCATCTGCATCCCATGCGTTCAACCTTTTGTGGTTTTCCTTGTCTCGACTCCTTTTCTTTTTCTTTATTCTATCTTGTGCCTTCGCCATCCTGGCATGGCTGTGATCTCCTTCCCCCTCCTCCAGGTCAGCATGGTCATAGAACTGGCGACTCTACTGGGGAGAACCAAATTCCAGCTTTCAGGTTAGTCTTTTGCTTGCTTTTGCTTCATAAGTTTGATTGTTTGCTTTGTTTGTGGTTGTTTGCTTACTTAGCATGCTTTTTGCGCTTTATTTCACACATTTGCTCTATCACTGCACACACATGTGATATATCTTGCCTTTTGATGTGATGGATGATTTTTCTTTTCACAATCATGATGCCACGACACTTGCTCATTCCATGATCATGCCTTTTACTTGTTGTTTGCTTGCTTGCTTGCTTGCCTTGCTTGTGTGTTTTCTTCCCCTTTTCGCACTTGACATGACTAGAAGAGTAGAGACAGGTTTGTTTCCCCCTTCTGGTTAAAATAAAACACACAAACTCAGAGAACAATTAATAATGCAAAACTAGAGACCAAATCAAACTCTCCCCCTAGTTAATAAAATGCAAGTAAAAAACATTAAAGTAAATTGCATGATTGAGCATATAGGACATGCATTCTTCTCCCCTGAGTCCATCTACAGTCTGCAAAGGGCAATTTTGGTAATCCGCTCTATAGCTTTGGCGTAGAACGTGTTGTCAGTTTGCCCCCTTGTCCAAGGTCGTGTCGGTGTTAGTAGAGGGCACAGCTCCATGCTACTACAAGAGACGAGACCACAAACGCACCACTCGTTCACTGCCTACGCTTTGGCTAGGATTTAGAGCGAGGACCTTTAATTTTTAGCCTGAGTCGGAGACCTATTTACCCATGTGTGATCTCAGAGTAGACGACCTCCCAGGAAACATTTAGTTAGTAAGAGAGAGCATGTTAGTTGCATTCATATGCATGTGTGTCATTCATGCCACCCTAATAACAATGCATCTGTGTCTTGTTTTACTCACATCAGGTTTCCTTGAATCCTGTTGCTCTTTTCCAGGTTGTTTTGCGAGTACCTCTATCAGAGCTCGAGAGTCCTCGTTCTTTGTTTCCCCTTTGGTGACAGATCTCGATCATCCTTCCCCGAGCTACCCGTCACCTTCAATGATAGCTCGTCCTAGGGTCCGTCCTTTGTCCTTTCGCCGCAGTCTGATTCCCACTCGTTCTCGTTTTGCCATGGCCCAACACTTTGGTGAGCCTTTGACTTCTACTGCTCTAGAGGTGACTGCCTCCTCCATCCCACCTTTGACGGTGACCTCTTCGGCCTCTGTTGCTCTTCCCAACAGCCATCTCCTAATGATCGGGAATCCCTCAGGTATCGGAAACTGGCAGGCTCACACCACTACGGAGCCGGTCATCGAGGTTGTCACTGTGACGGCCATGCGCATTCCGGAGACTCCACCCCTGGCTTATCCCTTGGTCGGATCTGTCACTTTTGACACCCAACCGTCTGCGGTGACACCTTTGATAGGATTTCTTTCCACTGGACAGTCTGGAGTTCAGCCTCCTCTTGGATACCTCGGGCCTTCGACCTCGACCTCCGGTGCTACCACCGAGGTGTCCCATATTCTCCATATCCCGTAGTTTCTCGAGCTTGCTCAAAGGCTTCGGGGGATGGGCTTTTGTATCGTTCCAGCTTCCTCTGCTCCCCCTGCAGGTCCAGAGGTCCCTCTGTCGCCTCCCCTTGCATGTCATGATGCACCCACTGCACTGCCTCCTCAATCGTCGCCCCAACTCCTCGTAGCCTCGGCGATGGCAAGACCAACTCCGCCTGTAGCACCCCCACTAGTCACTGCACAACATACCTCCTATGCACTTGGTGGTCAGCCTCTAGGCATGGTAGGGGTGCCGCATCCTCAAGCTTTATTCCCTGGATCTATCCCAGGACCGCAGCGGCACCCTGCTCCCACTACACTTCACTTAGTTCATCATACACCCCCCTCTCTCCTTGCATCAGAATCAAGTTTTTGCATATACCTCACAACACTTTACACCGATGCACGGGTACGCTGGCCATCGCGCACTAACACCAGCAGACACGGTGGTGGATCCGGAGGAGCACCTCGGTGCGACCCATACGGCGTACGTAGGACCCATCCTAGTTGCACCATTCTCAATGGTAGCAACTTCGGACTCCCTTTATGCTAGGGTGGGTGATCTCGAAAGAGAACTTCAACAAGTGTAGGGAGGAGACTGCCAGTCCTACCGATTCTGGGACCTCTACTACTTTCCAGAGGCAACTCTCCCATCGAACTTCCAAGTCCCGGATTTTGAGAAATACAATGGTAAGGGCTGCCCTATTTCACACCTAAGGGCATACTACAGAGATCTCATGCAGCTTCAGGCTGACGAGAAGTTATTAATCTGGCTCTTCCAGAAAAGTCTGACCGGCCCGGCATTGAAATGGTTCACATCCCTAGACATGGCACGGAGCAAGACTTAGAACGACCTCAGCCAGGCATTCCTGGATCAGTACTCCTTCAATTTTGACTTGGTCCCTAAGCGCGAGGGCCTTGTCGCCATCAAACATAAGCCCCAAGAGTCATTTGGGGAGTATGTCGGACGTTGGTGCGCTCTTGCATCACAAGTTTGGGATAGACCCTCAGATGAGGAATCAATCGAGATGGTTATCTGTGGAGCGCAGCCAGCTATCGGGGCTCTGCTTAGCATACAACCTATCACCAGATTTGTATCGCTGATCCGAGCTGGCACTCGTGTGGAACTCTCACTACGTAGTGGCAGTTTCCCCACACTTATCATATTTATCAAGCAGGCTATATCACCCACTTCTGCCTCGGGAGCAAGCAGCAGCAACAACAACAGCAACGACGTGAGCTGCAACCCCAACAAAAGGGGAGAGCCTTCCCGGAACGCCGTCGCATACATCGAATCCCCAGCTGCGCCTGTCAATGCGAGACATCCAGCTCGGCAGCAGTTAGGTTGTACACCCATGCATAGAGCATCACACACTTCCCACATCACCACCACCGTCGAGCTGGTGTACCCTGTCGTATCGACAAGGCAAGGACCATACCAGGGACAGGCACGACCACACAGTCCAATGAGTCATTTCACGTCGTTGGCCAAGCCCTTAAGTGTTGTCCTCCTTAAGGTACAGTCACTTTTGAAGTTTCTGAGGATTCATCCACCACCGCATATGTTGCCGGGGTGGTACAAAGCGGATCTATTCTGCAATTTCCATCGCACCGCAGGGCATGCGATGGATAATTGCCTCTCACTCCGGGATTCTATTCAAGACTTGATCGACCACAAGGCCATCGTCATACACACCCAGTAGGAGGAGTCTGAACCCACACAAGCACTAGCATCTGCATCCGTCCTTGTGCCCTCTAGTATTGTTAGCCAGTCTCTCCCCGAGCATGGCCGTCCAGGCGCACCAGGGACCTCTGGAATCCACGCTATCTTTCCCGTCCGATCCAACTTTACTATGTTAGATCCCTCAAATTTGATCCATGATTCTTCTGCTGTATTCCCATTATCCCTGTACTGCTCCTTTCTCAAGGGTTTGATCTCCATGGTGAATGTGATCCAACCCACCACCAGACCGGAATATCCAACAACCCCGCCAGCATAGTCACCTTCGCTTAATACCCTAGTAACCCAACTAGCTCACTCACCTTTGCCAACCACCCTGCAGGCCTCGAGAGTATTGCCAGTTGTTCTCCCCCTCTCGGGCCCTCCTGTTCCAAATGTCCAGTCGGCTATGGCTAGTTCTGTTTTAGACCCCACTCTCGTTCCTCTCCTGCCATCCGACCTATCTTTTGGTGAGTCTTCATCCATGTAAGCTCAATACTTGAGAGCTTTGGCCTCGAGGCTCGAGCACATGGCTCTTTCCCTCGATTCAGTGGGGGGTCCTCCTCTCTCGGCCCTTGAAGTTTCAGTGCAGACCACTATGACATTGCAGGCTCATCCCATTGCACCATTGGCCATACCATCACCTCAGTTTCACACGGCTCCAGCAATGGGGGCGTTAGCTCTACCTCCTGCACCACAGCTACACTTGTTACATCATGCATCACAGGCACTTAAGGACCAACCCATTAATTGTGAGAGAATACAGCACTTCTCAAGCCCATCACCCGGAGTCATACCGGTGCCGCAGCTGTTGATCTCACGTTCAACATCACACATAGCACGGCATACTCACTGTCCACCTCAGCATCAGGTTCAGGTCCCAACACGTAGGTCATCACTGCACACTACACACACACCTTCCACCGTCAAGCTGATGCATCACACCATGTCGGCTCGGCAAGGATAGCAACCTAAGCAGAAATAAGGCTGCTGTGCTAAAACTGACTACACTCCACTGGGCAAGCCGTTGAGCGTTGTTTTTCCTCAGGTTGTGTCGCTTCTGAGACTCCCCGATCCACGTCCCCCACTAGTTTCATCGCCTCTGTGCTATGACGCGAGCATATATTGCGATTATCATCGAGCCCTGGGGCACTCGACTGATGATTGTCACACTCTGCGGGATGTCATTCAGACTTTAATTGACAATGGGACCATTGTCGTAGACACACGACGAGTAGTACCGACACTTACATCTGCATCCTCACCAGCATCTAGCTCTGCATGCACTACACCACACACCACTGTTGAGTCGACACATCGCGCAGTGCCAGCTCAATAGGGGCAGCAACAACGGTAAAAGTGACCTCGCTGTAAGGAAGGCGACTTCACCCCACTCAGTGAATCATTGAGCGACATCCTTCCTAAGGTTGCACTACTCCTACAGCTATCGAAGATCCGTCCACCATCGGACCCACTTCCCAAGTGGTATAAAGAGGATCTATTCTGCAATTTCCATCGCATTCGTGGACATTCGACAGACGACTGTTGTGCTCTCCGGAGTGCTGTCCAAGACTTGATCGACGATGGACACATTGTCATCAACCCATAAGAGATAGCTCACATAGGCACCTGAACCCACACCAGCATATGCACGTGCACGCCTTAGAATAGTTGAGCCCACCTTGTCTGAGCCGGCAAGCTTCGAAGATGCTGGAACTTCAAGGGCTCATCCTCTCTTCCCCAATCTTTTCCGAGAGAATCCATCGGGTCTGATCAACCTTGTTCATCGTCCTACCTCTTCCTTAGTTCTATCTGGCAGCACTCGTGTGCGCCACTCTCACTCTTTGTTTTTCCTAGCCAGAGTTTGTTAATTTGCCGTGAAACCATCGTAGCTGAAAGCCACTGTCTCAACCTCATCCTACCAGACTGTCCACTTTGACTCTGAGCTTATCAATGTTCTATTCGATGTTAATCGATTTGAGCCGGTTAACTTCATCCTTGAATTTGAACGTGGCCGCTACCCACCTGTTTGTAGCAATCCTCCCAGGACGGTCAAGAATATATGTCACCATTGGGAATATGAGAAAGAGATACCTTTCTAGGAGTACAGTCAGGGGATCGCTAAGCCGTTGCTACGGAGAAGAGGAGGAAGCGAGGAAGACTCAGTTTCGAATAGCTGCGACATTCTCGACGCTTTCTACAATCGAGGTAGAATTATCCTCTCGCCTTCACTCACTTTACTAGTGCAGGGATTCACGGTCCAGGTCAGAGTCCGGACACAACAGGTCTACAGCAAGACACATCGTCAAGCACAGTTGAACTAGCAGACAGTGAGGACTACTCTTCTGAGGAGAATGCCATGATGGTTTCAATTCTCGCCACAGCAGTAACAATTCCTTTACAACAGTTCTAGCCTCAACCACAGCGATTTCAGCTTCAATCACAGCATTTCCAATCCCAACCACAGCATATACAATTTCGACCATAGTAACCCTAGCTCCAATGGCAACAGTTTCAACTCTGACCACAGTAGTCCCAGTTCCAACTGTCACACCGGGAACAGCATCAGTCAATCATAACAGTTTCAGTTACATCAACAGTCCCCGTGGCAGCCCTAGCAGTCGAGTCAGTCCCCATTACAGTCACATCCTTAGAAACAACAATTTCAGCTTCATCTACAATGCCAGCCGCATCTTCTATCACAGTGCCTGCTCAAATTCAGTTGCCGGCTGGGAGAACTAACCCTTGCATGAGCAATGACCAAGAGTCTGAGTACCACACTGATCTCGCCTCTGATAAGGACAAAAGGAGCGGTCATAGAGACACAGATGCCCAAGACACGGAAGCTCTGTACCAAGAACAGCTCGTCGTGCTGGCAAAAGACATCAGGGAAGAAATGAGGCATTGGAAAAACAAGATAGCAACGGTTGAAGCAGCCACTCCCTCATAATTGGAAACTCAGGTTCATTCCATTGGCATGGCTTTGGTGGACCACATGGAGCAATCAGAGCCAGTCAACGCATGTTATCTCAAGAAGTACTACCAATGAGTGAAGGACGTGTATCCTCGCCTTGCAAAGTATCCTTTTGTGCATCACGCATCATCCATTACTCCTTCATGCATGCATGTTTTAAATAAATGGCGATCCAAGTGCATTCAATCCATAGCATTTGTCTTTTTATTGTCATGC
>JAMKQA010248031.1:0-27085 GCA_024699735.1 Posidonia australis
GTTTTATGGGATTTTTGGTGGATTTTAATTGGATTTTGTGGTTTATGGATTTTATTTGTTAAATTAGGGTTTTATTGGATTTTGACTGGATTAAGTGGACTTAGGTTGATTTGTGGGATTTCAGGTTTAATTGGGTCAGGTGGGCTAGTATGGACCTAATTGGGCTTGTGTGGGCTAGGGTTTTGGTGGTTGCAACCAGAGCATCATCCGGAGGAGCCTGCTGCCAAGTGACTTCAAAATCGAGGTGTCTATAGTAGTCATAGTGCTGAGAGGTATGCAACTTATTAAAGCAATCCAATATTTTTTGATGTATGCTCGTAGATCTTTGTAGCACATCTAGATCATGAGTGTAAGTCTGCATTATATCCTCCATGTATTGACGAATATCATACATAGTATGGACCTATATCAAAAAATTATTCATATAAGTAATAAAATTAAATTTTCCTCTGAATGCAAAAAATATCAACAAAACCAAATTTTACCAATTATCTCTCAACACGACCATGAGAACGGTAAGTAACAAAACCAAATTTTATCTAGCAATGAAGATTTGCTAATCATCTACCGACGTGTAATGTTTCAATACCAAACCATATATACTCTCGCAAGCTCCTCTGAATCATTTGACAAGTCCTTCTTATGAGTCTGTACTTGATTTCGTTGATTTTCCCAGATGTATTGTCTTTGCTTGTGGGACCAATCAATGTCTAGTTTTCCTTGTATTGTTCAAATTTGGACAATTAGCATGTTATTGGGTGTGTGTTGTAAGAGATTGAATTGTCGCATAATCTTATCTGAAACATATCTTGTCATCCACTCAAAACACGTAATCTAAGTTTGAACAACTTAGATGTCAAACACATCTCTACAAGTGTGAAAGTTCTGGATGAACGACAAGTACTTCACGTGGACCTTGTTTTCAATCTTGTCAGTAAGAATATTACAGTCTAAGTGATACAAAATCTAAGCACGAGTAGTAGCTGTAATTTGGAACTCAGTGGCATACTCTGACACATGAAAGAATGTCTCTCCTAATCATTTCAACTTGGCATAATCTTACTTTTCAAGATCAATAGGAATCACACCAAAAGCAGTTAGACGCTCTTCTCACCAATCTCTGTCCAAATATATATAAATTGTTCGTCTATCTACTCGAAGTCTGGAAATGATGACGACATCCATCAAAGTGATAGTTATCTCACCGTGGCGTAGGTGAAAAGTATGTGTCTTAAGCCACCATCTCTCTACAAACGTAGTAAGGAGTGAATGGTCTAACTGTACACGATACAAACAATTCACTATATCAAAACCTACGTCAATCAAATGTTGACGAACACCTTCATGTATCGTTGTCCATCCATTAACGTCTTGTCCATGCTCCATACATTTTATTAATCCTGGATTATCCTACGTAATTAAGAAAAAAAAGAAGATCAGTACATATTTGGATGAGTAGAGTGTCAAACCAAGACAAAAAGGGCAAGAACTACATATTGTGGATTAAAGTAATTTTCACTAAAATTCTAATATAGTGGTAAACTTATTGTTGTTGTTTATGAAGAGGAAAGTTGAGTTTAGATGTAACTGTTGAGAGACAGAAATTAGAAAGCATATTAAAAAGAGATCGCATATTATTTGGCACTAGACCAGAGAAATGCCAAACTTGTCTATTGTTCTAAATGTTTTGCACAACTTAAAAGGAAAACTCTCACAACTGAATTATCAAATCATCTGCAAATTGAAATAACTAGACAAATTAAAAAGAATTGAAAGAGAAAAAAAATTCAAGAAAAAAAGCTAAAACAATTAGGACAAGAAAGATATTCAAGTAACAATGCCATATTTACATTGTCTTGGTAGTTCACAAGACAAAGCATGACTCATGTATACATTATCAAAGTCTGCTAGTATAGGGAGACAAACATTATTGATAGGACAAAATCAGAATTATGTTGGATTATTGAATCCTAAAAAGACTCGGCCAAGCATTATATTGATATGATAAAGCTTTCAGGTTATGAACAGTTACAACACACAGTTTGATAATTTGAAGAATTTACAGTATTAGGAAAGTAATCGCACACAACTTTTGAGTAAGCATAAATAATCTTTAGAAAAGACAAGTGAATTGATCTACGTAACTTAAATTAAATGAAAACCCATTCAGTATCTGTTATATTTTTTCTCCTGACCAACCATTCAATACCTATCCAATGTTGCATTAGTTGTATCTAATTTGATCAAGTGCATTCAATAAAATGATGGGAATAGTTTCCGCATTCATAGCCTTTAAAGTAAAAGACAAGTTTATTCCAAGTTTCCTTTTTATGGTCAAATTATATAGTATAAATTCTTAATAATACGACTTGTTGTGCACTACATTAAAATAACTTATCATATCTGAACAAACAATGATGACATATGACTCTCATGAAATGTAAGAATTGAATTATCAAATGGGTTGAAGAGCACATCTTGTGAGGCCACCCGTATTTCAAAACTTTCATGAGTTAGCATTCCATTTAACAGAATAAATCAGAGAAATTGAAACAACTTACATATCGATTAACATAATCATTTAAGTAAAATATTTACATAAGTTAGCATAACCATTTAAATTTACATAATCATTTAACTTAGTTATCTACTTGGATAGGTTGATTTATTATGTCTAATTTCCTTACATATTCCACATTTCACTCTTTTACCATTATTTTCATCTATTTCATTTTTGATTTTTGTGGACTTTAGTCTACCATACTTACGTGTTTCTGTTAGAGGTAACATGTAAGGAGACACCCACTCTAGCCAATATCTTTTATCAGGGATTGGATGAAAAATCGAAGTATAAGCTTTCCTATAAGTTGAGCTCTGAAATTGACTATCCACTAGAGAAGTAGTATGAATGTTGGCATAATTTTGAGAACAAACGGCAAGAATATGTGAACAAGGTACTCTTTATAGTTGCATATATACACAACTACATTTTGTTTCCTTCCTATTCAAGTATATCACATAATTGTTACATAGTGTAGATGTTACTTGGTAAATATAACATTGACATACTTCAATCCGTAGGTATCTTACCTTTTCAGTAGCTTTTTGAAGCATTTCTTCCACCTATGGTGCAAAGAGGGTGTACATTTGAAGACCATCTTTACGTCTTTTTACGAAAAACTTGTTTAAACGTAGTGATTGGAAGAACTCAAGCACTCCTCAAGACATTGTTGAAACTTTTAAACATGTTTATTGTTATAATGTCATATCTCCTTCTATCATCAAATGTAAGTACCCAATATCTTGGATGTTATTATTCTATTGTCCACCTATAACCATCAGAATAAGTTTTCTTGATTTCCTCAAACTTTGTTTGTAGAACTTAGTCATGTTACATTTCGCTTCTAACTCATAAAATTTCTCAAGTAACTTAGGTTCTTTGTGTGTTCTAGCTAAATTTGCTCTCATATGACGTAGATAATGACGATGTACATGTTCCAATTCTGGAGAAAATTGTTCTCTTAGAACTTTAGCAAAACCAGTGAACTGATCACTAATGATACAAAATCTCATTCAATTTGTTACAAGACTTACAATTTGATCTAGAAACTAAGCTCAAGCATTTATCCTTTCCTTCTCCATAATTGCAAAAGTTAGTAGAAATAAATCATTATTTGCATCACAACTTGTAACAATAAGTATTGATCCTTGATATTTTCCATATAAATGTGTGCCATCTATAGAAATGATGGGTCTACAATTATGAAATCCAGCAATTGAAGTACCGAAAGTCCAAAAGATATGACGAAAATGTTCAACACAAAGTATTTGGTGGTCAGATGCAAAATCCACCGTTGTTCTTGGATTAAATGCTTATAAAACACTCATTAATCGTCCTAGATCGGCAAATAATTCCTCCACTCTGTCATATATGATTCTCAATGCTTTTATTCTTGCATATCATGCATTCTGGTAAGTAATGTCAATCATATTTTTTTTCAATTTTTACCCTTTCCAAAATTTCTGTTGGAAAAATATTTATTCTTATTTTCATTGATGGAAGTATTAGCCTGTAAACAAAGGTCGAATTACAAGTGTAGTTTGCGGTATAATTCTTGACTTTGAAGAAAGCCTTTCCCTTAGACACAGATAAATGTAATATGAACGTACAATCATCTTGCATACACTTTACTATATACTTACTCCTTGAGTATGCAACATTTGTGTATTGCACAAAAATAATTCATGTGCCATGCTTGCAATGCATATACTAAGTCTTCTTTAGAGGGGGAAATTTTATCAGGGCAAACAACATGACCTGCATTAGTTGGTACACCATCAACATTTTTATGTACATAACTCTCTTTAGTGTTTAGAAATATAGGATGAATTGCATCTTCTATGACAGAATTTTTTATCCTATCTTCGTTACTCTTGCATAACATGTTATGAAGCTCTTCTAATGGTTCACGGTATTCATTGTTTATGTAATGTTCATTAACATAATCATCTATTTCATTGTTCAATGCTAGTGACATAAAGTAAACAATATTGGTTCCTTCTTCTCTAGGTTGATCTTAATCATTTGAAATTTCATCATTTAATCCAAAATCCCTCGTATCATTTTCCATACCATGTTGTTCTATGTTGTCTTGCACATGATACGATGGTAAGTCCAAGTTCAATCGAGGAGCATGACGATATGATGACAAGTCCGAATTTGATTGAGGAGGAGCACAACTTGAGGATCCATTAACTTTATATGTGGACGATTGCACATTGTGATGGTATGGAGAGAACACATTGAATTGATTTGGAACGGTACGAACATTATTGATATGTATTAACTTCAAAGAAATATATGATCATTTATTTATTTACAACAAAAAAACACATTTACTATTGTCCATGAAGAAATTGTAATCCTCCAGTTAGTGCCATCGTTTCAAATCCCAGAGTACATTAAATGAAGCTTGGATTAACATTCATATTATACTCTGAGATTGTTAAACTGGGTTGAATCAACATTGGAGTCCAACATTCAAGTAAAGTTTGTAATAAAATGTGATTGGGGAAATGTTTTATAATCTAAATCTAATTTGTCTACATACACTTCCACGGTAGGTACTTTATCAATCAAGTTCAGCATAACCTCCATTGTGTCGTCATCTGTGATTTCAATACAATTCGACGAATAATGCAAAGACCACTTGCATGATATCTTAATATCATAATAACGTCGATTAAATCTAGTAAATTTAAATATCTTATTCTTCAAGTCTATTAATTTACTTTTACGACGTAAATCAACTACTTTAGAAATACCACTCTCATATTCCGGAGTTTTTCCATCTATAATAACATTTCTATTCCAATGAACTAATATTAGTACCTTATAATTTGCCATCTTACCACTACAAAATAAAGAAAGATATATTCAAATATTATCATTGTAAGGCTAGAAAATATCAACACACTTTCTCAATATATGTTCAAACATATTGTCATCATACATTGGCCACAACTACAAAATCCAAATTGAAGAAATCAAAAAAATAAAAAACATAAAACTAAAAATTTGAAGAATGTTTTACATTACCCAAAACTTAAAAATTGATAACATACTGAATTAGTTGAAAACTGAAGACAGAGAGAACGAGTTTGAGGAATGTAGGACTGAAGATAAAAACTAATATATTTAGTTAGAGAAAAACTAACATTCAATTTGCCATCTAAGGAATGCAGAACTAATATTTATTTTTTTTGTAATCGGTAAGCTAATATAAATATTTCCCTTGGCTATGCAACCACCACCAAGAGTAAAATTGTAGCAATACAGATAATGTCATAATACATGCCTTACGGAACTTTTTGTTCCAACCAAAAAATTGCTTAAGTTCAAGTGGCTAACAAAATATTTTAAGGACAAAATCTCATTGATTTCATTCGACTAACAGGACATTAATCATTGCAAAATATTATCCTCTGTGGAAGTAGGAGTAGATAGGTTATTGTCCATCACAGGTCTGGAATTGTGTGGAGCTGGTGGTGCTTGCTCCAATTCTCTATTCTGCTGGAAAGCTGATACTGAGTGGAGGAATTCATCTTTTTCAAATCCTGTACCCAGACATTCTATCCAACATTGTATCAAAGAGATAATATCATTTATAAGCATATTGGGATTTCTACTATTTCCCTTGAAGATTCTATTATTGCGTTCCTTTCATATGGTCCACAGAAAAATTTGAATAGAGGTAAAGGAGCCTTTCAGAGAAATTTCAAATTTCAGAGTAAGGGGAAGAGTGAATAGATCTGCAATTGAAAATATTATGGGATACATAGATCCAAGAATAAAAGTATTCCAGATTGAGCAAGCAAAAGAACAATGAATGAATAAATGATTAATAGTTTTCATATGCCTCTTACAAAATATACATAAGTCAGATCCAATTCATCATCTTTTGCAATGATTGAATGAATGCAGAACTAATATTTATTAGAAAAAACTAAAGATAAAATATCAGAAAACGAATGTAGGACTAATATTTGCTCTGATAGAAAATTAGAGCAAATCAACCAGATAACAAATATAGAACTAATGTAGAACTAACGTAGATTGGAAGAGAAATACCTTGTAGGTAGAAGTAGGGAGCTAAAACGACTAGAGAACGAGCACCAGAGTGGGGACCGGAGTGGGGGCGATGTCGGAGTGGGGACCAAAATGGGATCGAGTGAAGACCAGTAGACAAGCAAAGTGCGTCCTATTGCCCATGGTGAGTGGGTTTTGTAGTCGATTGAACTCACTCTTGAAAAGTTGAGTTATATTTTAAATGAATTCGAGTATTAAAATACCAAATCCATAGGGAAGAGCTTAAACTTGTCCATTGAATTTGGTTCTTTAAGAGCTAAATTTAGTTGCAACTTAATTCAACCTTTTAAGTATTGAATTCAATTGAAATGAGTATTCAATATTGTTAATTGAATTTGATACTGTAAGTGTGAATTCAGTAAAAAATAAAAAAGACTGACAACTAGGTAGGCCTACATGTCTACCTGAACTTAAGGGTGCACATGGTTTGGTTCAATTTTGGCAAGAACCATAAACTGAACCGTATCTATCGATTTTCAATATATTGGAATCAAACCAAATCATATATAATTTTGAAATCGAATCAAACTGAACCATTCAAAAGTTGATCGATTCGGTTCTCGGCTTTCAATTGTATAAGGTTTTCCATAAATGGTGAATTTTACTCCAACAATCTTCAACATTTTTGTCACACATTTAAATGTCTTTAAACCAAGTATAGTAAACCATATGAAACTATTGTTGGATTAAATCTAGCAATATATGTAAACCAATATAAAATCAATTAAAGTATTGTAGGTTATTTTTTGATTAGGCTTATAATAGTGATCTATTTGATTTTTAGGTTGAATCAATTGACATTATAAGTGATATAGGTTGATATATGTGTAGAGACCATAAGAACACCTTTTCATTTGTCAATGAGTCAAATTGAAAATGTGCAATATCATAGTTTAATACAAAATGAGGTCATGATCCCAAACCCTAAGTTTAGCATCCTTATCTCTCACTCCCATCTTGAAAAAGAAGAACAAGAGGAGCTTAGTCGCTTTAGAAGACCACATCTACGTCAGAGTAAGAGGGATTTTACGATTTCTTCATAAATTTAGGTATGCTTCCGCATTTACACTTATTCGTGATGATATAACATGATAGATCTTAAAATTCCTTATTAGATCTTGAAATAAAATTTAGATATAATATTTTGTGAATATTTCGAAATCTAAATTTAACAACTATTGTTGTACATGACACTAGAATAAACCATAAATTGAGTATAATAATTCATATAAAGTTAGATTTTCAATACAAAAAGGTATATGACATCAGAAATTTCAAGTCATTAAACCTAATAACCGGTTGCTGTTGCCGAAATGTCTTCTACATATTTAAACGTATAAATGTCTTTAAATCGAGTATAATAATGTCTTACTTTTATATTATTATAAATAAAAATAAATAATAAAAATTTAAATCTATTTATTCTAATGATAGATAAAAAGTGAAGAAACAATATATATATATATATAAAATATTAATATATAGATTGTTTTTCCATTTACTCCAGTGAACTAGAATCAAAAATCAAATCGAATCACTCAATAAATCTAAATCAAATCGAATTATAAAAAATAATTCGATTCGACTTAACCGATTCCATCGGAATCGTGCGTAGGCTAGCACCGGAGAACTCCCTTTACAACTTGCTTTAGGATTCTGTCGGTATTGTTGCAACCATGGCTAATCTGACACGTTACCTTACGGTACATTCTTCTTCTACATTTTTGAGTAGGTAGTAGAGCTGATTGCGAGCAACTTGTTGTTACAAGCAAAACCAATCTGGACCGCAAAACGAACAAAAGGACGGTCCTGATCCAGTGACTGAACTGGAACCAACGTTTTTGACGGATGCCACACAAAAAAAAGGTTGGGTGTGCGGTCTTTCGTTTGTGGCACCGAGCACAGGTGCCTACTCCAAATCCAAAATTATAAGCCAAAAGAAGAAGAAGAATAAGAAGGTGGTTTTGGTGCCTCATCACGTCTTCCTGCAATCCAGATCAGAGAAACCTTCTAGACCTGTGTTTTTCCTCCCCTCCTCCTCCTGCTGGGTTCCATCATCTCACCTCTCACGCTTTGTTATCGTTCAGTTGGTTGGTGGATCACCGGAGATGAGGCTTTTGAAGGTGGCCACTTGCAGCCTGAACCAATGGGCCATGGACTTCGACACCAATCTCCGGAACATCAAGGAGTCCATCTCCCGTGCCAAAGAGCGGGGAGCTGTAGTTCGGGTTGGTCCCGAGCTCGAGGTCACAGGGTACGGCTGCGAAGACCACTTCCTCGAACAGGACACCGTGATCCATGCGTAAGTGGCAGTAACGATGTTGTTCTAGTTACCCATCTGTCAGAAAAACTAATATGGGGTTTTTGGGAGGTGACGGCAGTGTTTTGACTACCATTGGAACCATATGGATTGCCTGTGGCCATGGCTTACTTCAAGCTTGGTTGTCCCACAACTTGTTGTTCTGGGTTGTTTAGGATCACTCACTTAAACATGCTTAATCAGAGTGCTACCTAGTTAGGTGATTCGTGGTAGACGTTGAAAATTTTGCATGAATGTATTTATACCCCCTTGCATTTTCTGTTGGCAAACTTGATTATGTTACTCTTGGAAATTTTGATTGTCTTTTCCTTCTTCCATTGGAGGGTTAACTTCATCTTGAAACAATGAAACTTATTTTCCAAGACCTGGAATTTTAACTTTATGTTGTGTGCCCTACTTAATGAAATATGAAACACATGATGGGTTTGGAAAAAGGCAATCTGAATATTTTTTTAACTTTAACCTTTCAGATACTATTGAAAACTCAAACTGTTATCTCTGTTGTTGGAATGTAAATATCATTCTTTGTGATATAATGTCATTTCCTTGTATCCCTCTCAGTTCTGATGATACAGTCTTTATGCATTTACGTGTAGATGGGAATGCTTAAAGGATATTTTGTCTGGTGATTTGACGGAAGGCATACTATGCAGTATCGGTATGCCCGTTATACATGAAAGTGTGCGCTACAACTGCCAAGTTTTCTGTTATAACCGGAAAATACTTATGATACGTCCAAAGATGTGCCTTGCAAATGATGGGAACTATAGGGAATTTCGATGGTTTTCGGCGTGGACATTTAAAGACCACCTTGTGGACTTCCAGCTCCCGAACAACATCGCTGAACTTTTGTCACAGGATTTTGTACCTTTTGGCTATGGATATATTCAGCTTCTTGATTTGTAAGCAAATTATCCAGTATTTAACGTGATTACAATATGAGATATATTAGTCATTTGCCTAGGTAGAGAGCGAGCCTTTTCCTAATTTTTGCAGAACAATTTTTTCCCCCTGTATTATGATTGTTGATTTCCACTTAAACTGCCACTCAGTGGGATCAGTTAGATTGGTGAGCCCGTCTGCATCTCATTGATTTCTTGGTTGATCCTCCTCATTTCTTTCCTTTTCTCCTAATTTATCTAGTATACTTGATTATTTCAAACCTTTGTTTTTAACATTATGACTTTGAATCTCTAAGAGCATTTATCTTAATAGTCTACTGGCTTCATATATTTTATGTTGTGGATGATGTTCTGAAATTTAGTGTCTAAATAGGCCAGGTTCTCTTAAAATATTTTCAATAGCCTCACAATTTTTTTAAACCTTCATTAATTTTACTTACAGATCTATTGCTGCTGAAACCTGCGAGGAGCTTTTTACTATTAATGCACCTCGCATAGGGCTTGCACTGAATGGTGTTGAAGTCTTTATCAATGCGAGTGGAAGCCACCACCAACTAAGAAAGCTCAATCTTCGAATTGATGCAATAAAAAATGCTACTCTTTTCTGTGGAGGAGTGTACATGTACAGTAATCATCAAGGGTGTGATGGCGGTCGTCTTTATTATGGTAACCAATTTGTTCTTCGTCATTTCTCAAAAAAAAAAGAAGTTCTTGGTCACACTATTTAAACTGAAAGGCATAATGATTTTGTGAAGAAGAATTTAACTTGCAATTGAATTTAGCACATTAATGGTGTTATTCGGTTTAAGATGTTATATATTAAAAACATGCAGGGATATGACATGTAATTGTGATCCAATTGCTGCAAGTTCTTTGTGTAAAAAAATCCGTATAAAGTCCAAAGAGATTTCTTTTAGGTTGGGTAGTAATCCAAGTGGAAAATTTGTGAATGAGAAATAGGTCTCTTGAAAAGATTGTACCTTGATGTTTCTTTTGCTTATGGTTAATAAACTACTGTACTTAACAAGAAGAGGAGGACATGCTCAGCAAGCAGTGAGAGACTCTGTCTTCATATGAACTGAAATAATGCTATTGAGACCTTGAGTATCTTTTTGACTTATTTAATTGTGTTGTGCATGTTTATTTGTTTTTTTTTCTAAATTATATTTCAATTTTTTTCTTGAAAATAGTGAATTATATACTTCCTAATTCCAATGCGAACTGCACATTGCCCTTTGTATTTTCAAGCTCCTGCAGTAGGTGATATGCATGTCTTTGGACATTATAATCAGTTAATCACCTTTTCAATGGTAATAAAAATGACAGTGTTGTTGCTTATTATTGTTAATTGAACAGTGGATTGGTATCTAAAGCCGATCAGCATCCTTTGAAGCTATAGTTCATATATCATATTTGATGTTGGTTCTGAATGTATGTAGATGGATGCTCTTGCATTGCTGTAAATGGAGATGTGGTTGCTCAAGGATCTCAATTTTCTCTGAAGGATGTTGAGGTTTTGGTTGCTCAAGTTGATCTAGATGCTGTAAGCATTTGCTCTGGATGTTAATAATGTAAAATACTCTACATAATATTTGTTGTTTGGTTTTTGGGTAATTTGTTCCCATTGCCTTTATGACAGGTTGCAAGTTATCGAGGATCTATAAGTAGTTTCAGAGAGCAAGCTAGTCATAAGACAAATATCTCTTATGTGAAAGTACCATATAAGCTTACCCAAAATTTCAATCTTCATATGCTTCCGTCTCCTTCTGTTGAGGTTCGTACTCTTGTTTTCTAAGTTTTTGTGAGATTTCCTTCATTTTGGGACATGCTTGCTGTGGATGGTACCAAGACTTCAGCTATTGTGCTTGATATAGATTTCTGAGGTTCCTTATATATATAAATGCCTGACATGCCGATTTCTTTTTCCACTATCACATGTTTGCACTGTGCTCGCACAATCTGGCAGTGGTTTTTAGACTGCAATGCTGTTTCTCAATGTGAGAAAGGGTTAGAATATAATTAATCTTGGACTTTGCTAACTCCACTAAGATTTAGTGTATCATTTAAAAACTTAAATTAGCCAATTATTGGAAATATGATTATAAAGTTTGTTATCCCTAGGGACATAGTCATTAAGGTGCAATCTCGGAACAGCATGAACAAAGGACCAATTGGCCATTAAAGCTGAGAAAAATGCTTTATGATCACACTGGGCACCACACTTAAACATGATTTCCCATCTCTTGCAAGAGTTCACATGTTCAAACATAACATCCCAAGTTCTGGAGAATTCTCTAAAAAGCAGTTACACTAGCTCGAAAAAAAAAGAGAGGGCAAAGAAGAAGCTAACCCTTGTCCAGCACAAAGAAACATGTTAATTTACCATTGATTCGACTAATTTTTGATATCTCGCATCATGTTCTTTGGTGTAAAAAAAACATGTTGTGCTTATATTTTACCCTTGTATTTTTTTGGTGTCAAATATAATGCCATATTACATTTTTCTTTGGTCGTTTGGTTTTCTTCATGTAAGTACTTATGTGGCTTCTTATGTGGCTTCACTGAAATGGATCTCTAAACTCATGACCATGGATACTTTCATCTTTGTGATGCATATTACGCTAGACCAGTAGGTGTAAGCACATGCATATCTGTGAACCGAAAGAATCTAATTTGACGTGCATGTAAGTGAAGACATTTCTTTTATCGTTACGACTCTATCTAGCTTGTGGGGTGCCTTATGTTTCTAAAAAGCTACTGGATTTACATGCCACATCAGTGAAATATAGATTAGTTGTGATGCTATTCTGTATATTGTCATAGAAACTCTTTTGGTCAATTTGCTATTCATGTGAAGGAAATGAGAATTCTTTATTGTCGATTCCCTCACAACAAACATAACCATAGGCCTTTTCTCATATGAAAGTCCCAGTTGAAATTTGCATGGTAATATGTCTAAAAACAGCTAATTTCATCTTTTTATCAAAATTTATAGATCTGGACTGACATCTTGAGATTCTATTTAGTACGATTACTAAAGGAGTACAATAATCCACATTCAACAAAAAATTGATGTAACTTTTCTTTTGCTTTGTGGTAAGATTGGTTACTTAAACTACCTAACATTAAGATATCATGACATTGGTTCCTGGTCTTATTTCCTTTACTGTTAATGTTGAAGGTTAGGTATCATTGCCCTGAGGAGGAGATAGCATTTGGGCCCAGTTGCTGGCTATGGGATTATCTACGGCGAAGTGGAGCTTCTGGCTTTCTGCTTCCTCTTTCTGGTGGAGCAGACAGTTCATCTGTTGCAGCTATTGTTGGATGCATGTGCCAGCTAGTTATTAAAGGTCAGTTAAATATAGAATCTTACTACAGGCTTTATTTTGATTTGGTATTTTAGTGGTTTGTTTAGTTCAACACTTCTTATGCTACTCTAGCCTGAAAGTGTCCTTTAGATTCTAGGTTTAAAATTGACTGTTAGCATTTTTAACAAGAGAACACATGCAGACATTGCAAATGGAGATGAACAAGTGAAATCTGATGCCATACGTATAGGTCTGTACAGAGATGGAGAGTTTCCAACAGACAGCAAAGAATTTGCGAGACGTATCTTCTATACTGTGTATATGGGAACTGAAAACAGGTAGGTGTTTTGGTCAAGGCAATATGGTTAATTTCTGAATTTTTTCAACTCAACTTTTTTGAAATATTTCCATAAGTGCCCTTTCTCTATTTCACATCTACCAATTCGATGGGCCTGTACATCCATGTTATTTATGTTGCACAATAGTGGTTATTCATCTTTGTTCTCACGTAAAGTTCTACTTGGCAACATATATTCCAGTTACCATGCAACAATAGTGGTTATTTATGTTGCGAGACGTATCTTCTATACTGTGTTTATCTTTCATGTAACATTGTTACCTTTTTGCACGACACACTTAACCACTTGAATGGTGCTTCTTTTAGTGTCTTTTTTCTCATGAAGAAACACACACTCAAGTAGCAATTTTACCATCTGAAATTGTGATTAAGGTGGTGTCCAGTTTCATATGATAAAAGTCAACAAACAGTAGCAAGAAAATAGGCAGACCAGCCTGTAGCATCCAAGTCCAGAGATTTTATCATGATAAGTTACAATGCAACATACAAAAGGCTGGTTAAATTTATCATGGATTTATAAGAGTGATATACTAAATTACTAATATCATGAGCGTACTGGCTGGGCATACTGCAGAGAAGATTAAAAGGAAAGGTGAAGAGTGAACAGAGAACAAAAATGTGCATCATACCATGTAGTCTTTAATATGCTCCTTTTTAACTTGTTAGTATATTTTGTATATATTTCAATGTCATGAAATACTCAGCTTTTCTTTTACTAGGACATTTGGTGCAAATAATTGTTTTCTGTTCTGTAGGTTCTGGATTTTGCTGGATTTTTTTTAAATTTTTTTTATTTTTTCCTCGCTAAGTCCTCGCAATTATTTATTTTTTATTTTTTTAAAAAAAATTTGCGAGGACTTAGCGTGGATATTGTGAGGAAATTACGACTAATAGTAAGGACATAACGAGGACTTTTGTCCTCGCAAAGTCCTCGCAAAATTTTTTACAAGGATTTTGCTAGGAAATTTACTCGCAATTGAAATTTAACGATGATGCATATAGTGAGGACTTATTGTCCTCGCAAACGTCATTAGCGATGAAATTGCGAGGACATAGGGAGGACTTAGCGAGGACATTTGTCCTCGCGATTTTCTATTTTTCTAGTAGTGATAAAACCCTTACATTCGAAAACCTTGGACAACGGTAAATTTCTCCTTCCTCCTGCATTGTATAACATGACAAATGAGAGGAAGGAACATTTCCTAATGGTCTTAAAGAACTTAAAGCTTCCACATGGATTTGACTTTAATTTTTCACAGTTGGTTCAAGTTCACGAGCGTCAAATTGTCAGGATGAAGAGTCATGATAGCCACGTTTTAATGCAATAAATCTTTCCTTTAGCAATGAGAATTTCACTTTCAAAGCATATTGATCTTGTGTTAAATGAAAATTGGATGTTCTTTAGAGTGTTATGTTCCAAAGTTATTAATGTCAAAACTATGGAGAGACTTGAAGTTTCAATTCCTATAATCGTATGTAAGCTTAAAAAGATATTCCCCTTGCCTTCTTTGATGTAATGGTGCATGTGACTGTACATTTGGCTACTAAGGTTAAACTAATTGAACCAATTCAGTATTGTTGAATGTACCTAATTGAAAGATTTTTACTTACTTTGATGAATTATGTATGTAATAAAAGCAAGCTACATGATTCAATTGCTGAAGGTTATCTAATGGAAGAAGCCACAATCTTTTGTTCTCATTATTTGGATAATATGGAGACAAAGTTGATTAGACGTGCACGATACAAAGTAGGCTCAATTGGTTTTGGACTTTCTTCATTTATTTCTATTAATGAGCTTTACCAAGCACATCACTTTATCCTATACAATACAAACTCAATTCATCGATACTTGACCTAAATTCATTTATTCACTCTATATCTTCACATATTTTCCCTACTTATACGAAAAATACATTTCATATAATGATAATATTTGTATGTAAGTTTCATAAGGAATTATTGGAACAAGAGCATCCTAGTTGGAATGGGCGAAGAATTCAATTAAAGCAACACAACAACTTCATTTGATGGTTTAGAGATTACATTAATGAATTAAGGTTGCAAAAAGAACTTGCTCAAGAAGTAATTTCCTTGGCTTAGGGTCTTATTAATGAAGTTGTTTTGTACCAAGCATACTTTGTAAATGGATACATGTTTGAAATAGAAGAAGTTCAAAAAGCATGTGTCACACAGAATAGTAGTGATACAACAATCGATGATGATAATAGCTTATATTACGAGATTTTGAAAAACATAATAGAAATTAAATATTTGTTCATAACTTCAAAATATCTTTTCAAATGTATTTGGTATGACATGAAAGAGGGTCGTGGTGTGCAAATTGATGAATATAAACTCATATCTGTGAATGTGACAAGAACAAGTTTTGATGATAAGCCTTTTATTTTTCTAACACATGCACAACAAGTCTACTACTCTAAGAATCCTGTAAAGAAAGAAGACTAGAGCGTCGTTTGGCGTTAGAAGTCTAGAGATACTTATGAAGTTCCTTTAGCATCAAATTCACAAGAAGAAATAACATCAATAGAAGAGGAGGGGGATGCCATACTTGTTAAAAATCTAGAGCTGACAATTCTAATGGAAGGTATAGCAAATGGAGATAGTGATATCCTTTGGGTTCGAGAGGAAATTGGTAATAGCGTAGAAGTTGATGCGGAAGAATTTGAATCAATAATTAAATCATCAAAGGATGAATGTATGTTATTATGAATTATTTCAATTCATATCTATCATAATTAATATTGAATATTATTATTTGCATAAACCATTTAATTTTTTTATTTTTGTTTTTTAAATGGATAGAAACATGCCTCCTAAGCGAAAATTCCAAACTGTGTCTGATATTTTGGAATCTACTCTCGTATCAAGTGGAAATACTCCTCAATTTTCTTCTAGATGCAAGTCAGGAGCCATCTCTTTGTTTGTTGGTAAGTTACAATTCCGATTGCTCTTTGTTATAAAATGCCTTATTGAATATGTCATATATATGATTATTTGCATGTTTTTATTTTTTTGAACTCCTCAAATTCTGAGAAGATATGTGGAAAGTTCGTCCTAAAATGAAACACGACAAACTTTCGCACAAAGAAGTTCACATAAAGATACGTCTCATTGTAAGTTTCCCAAATAAATAAATAATGTTGTAAATTTATTTAATTATTTTTATAGGTTACTTAACAAATAAGTTCAATGGACATCAATGTCTATTTATAGCATTATGTTGTAAATTTAGTTATTTTTGTATGTTCTTTGAGAACAAATATGGTACACCATAGGGAAAGTGGGAGAGAATCAGATTTCTTAATGAATA
Organism: Posidonia australis; assembly: GCA_024699735.1. Classification (NCBI taxonomy): domain Eukaryota; kingdom Viridiplantae; phylum Streptophyta; class Magnoliopsida; order Alismatales; family Posidoniaceae; genus Posidonia; species Posidonia australis. Next base: position 16,872 of record JAMKQA010248031.1, read on the forward strand.
ATCTGCATGGTGAAAGATGTCATGGTAAGTTATATGAAAATATTAACAGTGGAAATTTATTGATTTCTTTACATAAATTGTTTTATATGATTACAATGTATACAAAAATGAATATAATTCATTTTCTTTTTAGGTGCTCCGAATATTAATATGCCAATACAAACTGGAAGACGATCAACTTCCTCAATGGAAAGTGTACATGGTGATAGGTCTAAAGGTAAGTTATATAAATAGATAAACTAAATTAGCGGCATTTGTAAATTTTTGTAAACAAATAAATTTACGTGATGATGATGGTATATACTACGAAAGTTTTACTTCATTTACTTTTTAGTTACCTCGAGTTTTAACTTGCAAACAGAGAACGAGAGATTACCAACTTCTTAGATGGAATTCTTACATGATGATACGTCTCATGGTAAAGTTATATAAACTAATAAATAAATTTCTAACTACGAACAAATATTTTTACATAGTGATTAGATAACATTGCTAAAAAATCTAATTTATTTACTTTTTAGTTGCTCCGAATATTAATATGCCACTTGAGAATGGGAGACGATTATCTTTTTTGGTGGAAAGCTCATATGGTAAGTTTTATGAACAAATATATAAATTAGTGGTTGTCGTAAACAATTGAAAATAAATATTTTTATACATTGATGACATAACATTGTTAAAAAATATAAATAATTTACATTTTAGTTGCTCTGAGTATTACAATGTCACTTGAGAATGGGAGACGATCATCTTCCTCGTTGGAAAGCTCACATGGTGATAAATCTGGTAAGTTTCATAAACAAATAAATAAATTGTTGATTGTCATAAACATTTGAAAACAAATATTTTTACACAATGTTTTCAAGAAATTAGGTATTTCTTGACTTAATTAAATGTAAGCATTGCTTACTATATATGTCAGTTTGTCCCTAGAAGTTACATTTAGTAGCCTCATCAGTATTTCTTACCTCCATCTTCTTCTTGTAGAGTTACAAGAATGAAAAATCTCATATTGATGTCCTTGAATTCTGTTTGCAAATGAACTGGGATGATAATATTTAACAAGATCTTCAGAATGCTAAGAATTCTTATATTGTCGCTCAAAAGAAATTTTTTTAAAGACAAAAGTCTAAAATTAAATGGCTTAGAGAAGGTGATCACAACAGTAAGTTTTTTTTAATATTGTTGCTACTTTCAAACTTAGAAATAGCTTTATCTCCTCTATGCTTGATAATCCTGAATATAACGGTGACATCAGGAAGTTGGCTAAGGCAGGCATTGATTTCTTTAGTGATTTATTAAGATCTAAAAGTACCTTTTTCCCTCCTACCTAATTCATTATTGTAGATGAAGTGCTTAGTAGCTTTTCTCTGTTATTAATGGTGCATATGGCATAGTTGAGAGAGGTGTTTGTAAGCCTTTTTTTTGTTCTGAAAATGTCCTATTTCCACCACCCTTCTCTGTTGACTTCCTCCCCACCAGTAGTTCTTCACCTCTTCAGTTGGAAAAAAGAGAATGATGACTTTCCTTCATGACCAAGGAAAGCAATCGCGAAGGTGAGTCCTTTTTGGTAAGTAAAAGATGAGTTGTTGTTGCAGTTGTTTGTAAAAGTGAACCTTTTCCTTTTTATTACCCCTAAAAATAAACGAACCCAACATGGTATGCCATGTGATCTCCTTGGTCTCAGGTTTTGTTTCTCCTGATTTTGTCTTGGTTGGTGGGATTAGTGATCTGAACCTTTTTCTGAGCTCCATAAAGAGGAACTTTTTCCTGCAATTGGGTTTTCCTACCAAGGGTCAATGGATGTTTTCACCTTCGAGGTCTGATGGGATTCGAGATTTGTCTCTTTTTTTGATGGTTCGATGTGAAAAGGAGCGATCTTGGTAGATCAATATCTACTATTTGTTTGTTTGTTTGTTTGTTTCAACTGTGCAATGAAAGAACTGGGGAAGGTCCTCTTGGACTTGGATAGCTGGTAGCTCTTCTACGGGTATGGATGCTACTTCCATGGCTTCCCTTTCACTTTTTCTCTCTTTGGCTGGAGTTGTTTAGTGAAAGATCGATTGTTGTTGTTGTTGTTGTTGGAGATGAAGAGTTTGGTAGCTTTTCTCTTCTTATTAATGGTGCATATGGCTTAGTTTAGAGAGGTGTTTGTAAGTCTTTTTTTGTTCTGAAATGTTAGGTGTCTTCTTATTAATGGTGTATGCACATTTTGTTGGTGCATTATTTTTGTATAATTTTTAGGTGGTGATCCTTGGTGCAACGGTAAGGTTGCTCCATTATTACTTGCTAGTCATAAGTTTAGTCGGGGAAATGGCCTCTCCACACAGAAAAAATGGGAAAAAGAAGATAATATTTTGCCATATTTCCAATGAAATTTTGTATAAAGGACTAAAAGCTCATTCTTGAGTTCTTTGAAGTTGGAAAGGATATTAGTATTACTAAGAATTTGTATAACTACTACTAAATTGCTTCAAGAATCAATGATCCTTTCACTATATATAGTTCACTAGTTTCTTAAACTACGTGTACTCTACTCTTTTCTTTGGTTGGTAGGGAAAATGGTAGACTCTGCCCTCTCTTGTAAAGGTTTGCTGTGCATCTTCGACTAGTTACGCTTGGTCTTCTTTGTTTTCTTCCATTTTCTCAACTATTTATTTGCAGTCTCTTGTTTACAATTGCAGTTTATTACGTGCCCATCATTTATCATTTCCATGACATTTAGAGCACCACCGATGAAACCAGATCCCAACCCAAATCCGTTGCCACCGTTCACCTGCCAAATGCAAGGCACAAACCGCACCTGCCCACCACCACCACCACCACCAGCAGTCATCTTCACCTCCAACGAGACTTCTCCGGTGTGTCCGGAGTACTTCCGATGGATCCACGAGGACCTTCGGCCATGGAAGAAGACTGGCATCACAAAGGAAATGGTGGAGGAAGCAAGGAACATGGCCACCTTCGGGCTAGTGGTGAACGGTAAAGCCTACGTGGAGCGGTACCGGAAGTTGGTGCAGCCGAGGGACATGTTCACGTTGTGGGGATTCCTCCAGCACCTCCGGAGGTACCCTGGATGAGTGCTTGACGTCGATCTCATGTTTGACTGTGGTGACTGCCTGACATAAAGGTATGCAATTCTTAAAAGATTACTTACTATGGGAAATTTGAAAACACAGGAACAAATGTCGATTATGTGGCGCTGGTTTGAATATTTTTGGCTTTCTTATTGAAATGAGATTTTGGCTTCATGATATTAACTTGCTTATTATGCTTAAAAATGCTTATTCTGAGAAAGATCTTAAAATTCTTCAATTTATTGGTTTAAAAGTTCATGATGCCTTTTCTGTTAAGTGTAGATTCTTTCATCGAGTAAACCTCCCGATGCTTGTTTCAAGTTTAATATTTCTCCCGATGATTGTTTCGTCTGTTCATTTCTTGCCTCCAGCTACTTATTGCTTATCTTCAGGCCAAACAGGATACCTTAACATCTTTAATGTTTTCACTACAAAGCATGCACATTTTCTTGGTGCAAACAGCAGTTAAACCAGTTTTTCTACTGATAATCTTGTGTTTTAACTTCTCATAGGGGTATACGTGGGACTCACTGGTGTGAGACTGGATGGTTCTGAAATGCTAGCATGTGGGCTTGCAACTCACTTTGTTCCTTCCAAGGAATATTTACTACCTCACTTGGAGGGTAGACTCCAGGTAAACCGCAGATCAGACATTCAACCATGTATATATGCTTCAGCTCTGCATGGTAGCCTTTTTTTTTTTTTTTTGATATCGATATGTATATATTTTTTCCTTGCGGTCCGTGAGATTCGAACCTAGAAGAGAGGTGGAAGTTCCAATCCTCTTGGACAACTACACCATGGTAGTTGGTTATGGCCTTTATATTGAAGTGGTAAAATATACATGTCTAGCTGCATTACTTTTCTTGGATTTCCACTTGGTGCAATTGTAATTATCCTAGATTTAAGACAACTAGTTGTTAGACATGAAAATTAGACTAAACCAGTCCTGAGCTGTTCTACGTGACCTAGGAAAAAAAAGGAGTTCGGCCCAAAAGAAAATTAGACCTGGTTGAGCCGACTCGCGCCCGTCGTGGGCCGTGGATAGGTTGGGCCAGGCCCATGGGCCCAGGCTAGCCATATAGGTCCAACATTGGTTAGCCGAAGGGGTCGGGTTGGGTTAGTCCGCAAATTTTTTGCAATGTCCCATTTTATTTATTTATTTTCTTTCTTTCTTGTCTTCCTTCTTTCTTCAACTATAAATATTTCCTTACCCTCTTCATTTTTTCTCACAACATAACTTATTCTTTTCTTCTCTACTATAAATCCTATTTTTCACAATTCTCACTCTCTCAATTTCCACTCTTTACTTAAGTGAATATTTCAAATTTGGTTGTTAGACTCTGGACTCTACTGCGTCTGTTACTCTCCACCAACCTCCAACATTAAAATTTCTCAACTTGTAATCCCTTCAAAATTTTTACTTCTAATCCCTTCATTTTTGGGTTTTGTGGGTTAAGATTTTCTCTTTTATAATTAGATTTTTTATATTAAAATGGAAAATATTTGTAGTCATTATTATATCCCTAGTGTGGAGTCAGACCAACTCCAAACTACCCCAACACAATCCACAATCTTTAAGAAATCTAGGAAACAAAGTTCTTGGGTTATGGAACATGTAGTTGTAGACCCTGTAGATGAAAGTAAGTGTTAATGTAATTGTTGTAATACAACATACACATGTTCTAAGAGACGGGGTGTAAGTCATATAACTAGGTATTTACAAAAATGTATATTTAAACATAATAAAGATGATAATACTGATTTAAAATAATCTAAATTACACAAAGGTTCTAGTGGTATAGTAAATTAAAAATATAATACAAAAGAAGTTAACGAAGGAATAACAAAATTTATAGTACAAGATGAACAACCTTTTTCTTTTTCTGAAAATAAAAAATTTGAATCATGTGTACAAAATTATTTAAATCCACAATTTAAATGTTTTTCTAGAAATACAACAAAAAACATAATTTATAAAACATTTAAAAAATATAAATAATATTTAATTAGAATATTTTTTAGTTTATTATGTAAAATATCATTAACATGTGATGTTTGGACTGGTCCTAATATTTTTCTATACTTATGTTTAACTACACATTGAATAAATATACAATGGAATTTACAAAAAATATTAATTACTTGTAGAATCTTTAATTATCCACATACTGGTAAAGTTATATCAAATTTGATATAAGTTATTATTAAAACATATAACATATTATTTAAAAATAATAAAATATGTTTTGATAATGCTTCTAACAACAATGTTGTAATAGAATTACTAAGAAGAAATATAAGACTAATATTAAATGGTGAATTATTTCAATATAGGTATTATTGTCACATTTTAAATTTAATTGTACAAGATGGTATAGAATGCATTAGGCCATATATAGAAAATATAAGATCAACTATTTTATTTATTCAAACATCAGTTAAAAGATATCAAGAATTTAGACATATATATACACAAATTGGTTTAAAACCTGTGACCGTGCCCCCGCTCGAGGAGGTGGAGGGATCACAGCCATGTCAAGATGGCGAAGGCGCAAGATGGGATGAGAGGGAGAGAAATGGAGTCACCACTTGGTCTTTTAAAGGAAAGACGAGGAAAACCGCAAACGAATCACTAAAAGTGAATGAAAGAGATGCAAACGTGAAAGCCAGATGCCTACTAACCAGTCTGCACGGAGAGGATGGGTAATGATTCCTATTTTGCACGGAGAAGGTGTTAGGCACCCCCGTATGTCTGAGAAACTCAGTCTTTCTAGTCTAATTCGCTTGCTAGAGGCTGAATGAGTGTTTGTTATGCCTAGATTGTGTTCTAATCATGCTGATGTGAGTGTCAAGACAATACTGGATGAATGTGAAAAATGATGCGCAAAAATTGCAGAGAAATCCACATGAATTGAAAAAATCGTAGAAAATCACATGAAATGACGATGTTTTTGTAAAGAACGCCTTCGAAAATCATGTTGATGTCAAAAGGATAAAAAGTCGAGTCAACCCGTGTTCTCGGAATGATGGAAAAAGTCGTGAAAATCAGAAAGGAGAAAAAATAATCCGTGTTGGGGTTAAATGTCGGCCCTCAGACTTGTTACTATACGCATTCGGGCGATGAAATCCAAATCAAATCCCAAAAATTCGAAAACATGGAATAATGATAGTCAAATCGAATATCATGGAAAAAGTTGTGAAAATCAAAAAGGGGGAAAAATAATCCGTGATGGGGTCAAATGTCGGCCCTCAGGCCTATTACTGTACGCCTTCGGGCGATAAGGAAAATCGTGAAAATCGAGAAATTCTCGGAAAGTGTCTCGCAAATCAACGGAAATTAGGATAAATCTGAGAAAATCAAAAGGTGAAAATAATCCTCATTCTGGGACCATGTCGGCTTTGACAAGCCTTTTACTGTACGCCCTTGGGCGATGGAAAACCAAAACAAGTCAAAACCACGGAAAATCGAGGAAAATTCGAAAAATGGGGAGTAAACCAAGTTAGAATCAAACTAAGAAAACATACGCAAAGTCGAGAAGAAAAGACGATAAAATCTGTGCAAAAAGATGTGAAAAGCCATGCAAAATGCAAATGTGAATGCAAATGTGAAAAGTCTAGGGGGTTTTGTGCAAAAAGCTCAAATTCCGAGGAAAACTGAAGTTCTGAAGCCCAAGTCATTAAAAATACATAGGAAAACCAATTCTATGCAAGTATGAAGAATTCTAGGGTCAAATGTGCATCCCTAGTTGAAATGAAGTTCTCTAGGAGTGAGAATGCAATTCTACCACTAAAACATGCCTTTAAATCAATTCTGCATAAAATCAGGGTAAAAATGCAAGAAAAATGATTTAGAAAAGATCTAGGAAGTTTCAGGGGTAAAATGGTCATTTTACCCCTGAAAACAGGCAATCAGAGTAAAATCAATGAAGTACAGGGGCTAAACTGTAAATTGCCCTGTAGAATAAAGCATCCAGAAGAATCTCAGTAAAGATAGAGGGTTAAAGTGCAATTTACTCTGAGAAAACATACTACAGAAAAGTTTTGAGAACATGTTCAAGAGTTTAAATGCTATTAAACCATAAAAATGAACATTCTGGAAAGTTTCTGCAAAGTCCAGGGGTTTAAATGCAAATAAATCAAAGAAATGAACATTATGGAAAGTTTCTGCAAAGTTTAGGGGTTTAAATGCAAATTAACCAGTAAAATCATGCATTCTGGAACATTTAAAAGAATACAAGGGCTTCAATACAATTTCTACAGAAAAAATGAACTTCAGAAAGAATTTGAGAAAGCTCAGGGACCTCTATGCAATTTGTCTAAAGCAAAAAGCATTTTAAAAGAATTGGAGGACTTTTATTAAAGTTTTAAACTCAGAAAACATTATTTTAAATATTCAGGGTTCAGATTGCAAATGTCATAGAGAAAACTTGTTTTAAAAAACATTCAAGGGTTAAATGTAACTTTTCAGGATTAAATGTGATAAAAGCATGCACTAATATGATAGGAATTAAATGATGAACTCTTCAGGGAGCCAAATGCAAAATTCACAGGCAAAATAAAGAAATAAAAATTATTTTAAAACTTAAGTGACTGAAATGAAAATGTCTGGACCCAAATGTAATAAAAAAGGATTGAAATGTAACATTTTAGGATCTAAATATAAAAATCAAAAACTTAACTGAATGGGCCATAAAAGGTTCATTCGAAGATCACTGGAGGATGCCGGCGCTCTACCGCCGGCAATCCTCTCCGACGACCTCTTGGGGACTCTCCAGAGAGCGGCGGTGGCTACGGAGGCTCGGGGAAGCATCGAGGAGGCGCGGCAGACCTCCTCGAGCGGCGGGATGCGACTGGGGAGGCCCGAGGCCTTCCCCCCACCTTGAGCTCCGACGAGGAGCTCTGCGGCGGTGGCTGAGACGTCGCAGGAGCTCTAGGCGACGGCGGAGCGGCGCGAGAAGCTTTGGTGCCCTGCTGGGAGTCCTTCGGAGGCCTTGTCTTGGAGCGGGGTGCGTCGGAGCGGCGACAGGCGTCGTGACGGTGAGCGATGGCGACTGCGGGCAGCGGCGACGGTGCAGCAGCTCTGGCGTTAGGTGCGGGTGTCCCCTTGGGCAGAGGCGTAGAGGAGGAGAAGAGGAAGGAGAAGAAGAGGGGAGGAAGGAGGAGAGGAAGGAAGGAGCCCTGGGGCCTTCCTCTGGCCGCCGGTGTTGGGGAACCCACCACCGGAAAGGAGTCCAACAACGTGTGGGGGGCTTGGCTCCGCCGTGGCATGTCCTAGAATACCTGCAGGGTCCTAAAGAGGGCCTACTGAATTGACACGGAGGAGGGTACCTGGAACGACGACTGGATTGTTTCTCCGACGAAGCTCGACGACGCGTTCCTCGGGGCTAATGCACTAGCAACGTCTCATGGGACCTCCGGGGATGCGAATGGGCTTGGAGAAAGACTCTGGTGGTGGTGAAATTGGGTGGATGGTCTGAGGCTCAAGATAGGGGCGTTCTCAGGCTCTCTCTCCGACGATCTCTCTCTGTTTTTTTTTTCTCCACTCCCTCAGTTCTCTCCTCGATCTCCCCTCTCCCCTGTTGGTGGTTTCTCCAGGTTTTTAAGGGATGGATGGTGCGAGGGGATCGTGGCTGTAGTTGTATTTTCCGTGGAAAGGAAGGAGTGGGAATGCGGAATTAGTTGGTGAAGAAGATGGCACTGTGGATTTATTTTTCGTACTTCCTAAGTTTTTGATTAAATATGCAATGGGTGTATTGGGCTTGGTAATTGGGCCTTTTGTTGTTTTTATTTATTTTGGTTTTGTTTTGTTTTGTTGTTGATTTTAATAATTTGCTTTGGTGATTTTAATTAAATTCTGATTTTGTTATTTTGAAGTTTAATTGTTTTTAAATTAGGTTTTTAGAGGTTTGAATTTAATTAAGAGATTTTAAATTAATTTCTTTTGGGATTTAAAGTTTTTAGGTTTTTTTTCATTTTAGGTTTTTGTGACTTAATTAATTAGTTTTAAATTAGGATTTTCAAGATTTTAATTATTTTAGAGGTTTTTTAGGGTTTTTGGATTTTAATTAAAGTTTTTAGCTTAAATTAGGGTTTTGTAGTTTTAATTAAAGTTTTAGGATTAAATTAGGGTTTTTTAACTTAATTGAATGACTTTAAGGTTTTTTAGGGTTTTTTGAGTTTAATTTAGGTTTTCTTTGAAATTAAATGGATTAAAGTGGTTTGAAAATGGATTTCACGTTGTTTTGACATTAATTAGGGTTCTCACTTGATTAATTAGGATTTTAAGTGGATTTTGCTTGATTTTGATTTTAATTAGGGTTTTCACTTGATTAATTAGGATTTTAAGTGGATTTTGTTTAACTTGGTTTTTTAATTAGGGTTTTACATAATTAATTAAAATTTTAAGTGGATTTTGATGAATTTTGTTTATTTTTGGTTTTAATTAGTGATTTTACTTGGATTAATTTAGAATGGACTTATGTGGGCTTAGTGGGCCTAATGGGTTTGTGTGGGCCTAGTGGGTCTGTCTGGGCCTAATGGGCTTATGTGGACCTAATGGGGCTTGTGTGGGCCTAATGGGCTTGTGTGGGCCTAAGTGGGCTTAGGGTTCTGATGGAGTTAGGGTTTAGGAGTGGTAATTGCAACCAGAGCATCTTCCAGAGGAGTTTGCTGTTAAGTGACTGTAAAATCGGGGTGTCTACAAAACCTAGAAAATTTAAGTTAAATGTTCAACATAGATGAAACTCAACTTACGATATGTTAAATTCAAGTTTACCTTATAGTCATGTAATTACAGGGTTTTATAATGCAAAATCTAATTATTTGTTAAATGATGAAGATTGGTAAAATTCTAATATAATTCATAATTTTTTAGAATCATTTTATAATGTAACTAAACTGTAACATCCCGGTGCTACACAATAGTATGAGAACTACCCAAGCTTAATTAAAAGCAACTAAGCAGCAATATTAAACAAATAAAGCTAACTACCCAGACCTGTGTGCGGCAAACGTGGCTCGAACAGATGCACCAGACTAGGACTGCTCCAACACTCAAGCACCTGAAACAAGAAAGCACACGCGTGAGTGACAGGAAGGTCACCCGGTACGCGCCCCAAAGCAACACTAAAAGCA